>CAUYQV010048878.1:0-61536 GCA_963574575.1 Galagoides demidoff | reverse complement strand
TCTGTCTAACAAGGGTACAAGTGAACTTTTCTAGAACTAGAATATAAATGTTTTGATACAATGACTAAGCAAATGACATGAAGTCTATGTTAACCAGCTTGATGAAAGTATTTCAAATTGTATATGAAAACAGTACAATGTTCCCCATGTTTGCATTAGTGTATACAGCTATCAATTAATAAAAAAATAGTAAAAAATTTAAAAAAAAAAGGATCAGCTCACACATCCACTGTTCTACAGGAATCCCAGGGGGTCCTCACCACGACACATTGCAGTGTGTTTATTTATGTGGCTCTTCAGTGGCAGATGAACTTTGAACTCTTTATGGACAACATAAGTGTGTGTTTTCTTTATTCTATAATTTTTCAACATTTAACACTGGATTGTCATTTACTTGCTGAATGACTACATGAAAGAACAATCCTTCTTCATCTATTTTTTTGTTATAACCACATAAAATATACTTTAACAAGGCTGCTCCCCTATCTTTCAAGGCCTTTGCTTTCCATACTAAAGTTTATCATTCATCACTCCCTATATAGAGCCTCTGATCCGACCAGCCATAACTCTCTGCTCACGTGGCTTGCATTCACCCCCTTCACCCCATCCCCAACCTACTCTGAAACCAGACAGCCCAGATTTAATCTAAGGGCATTGCCTTTCCCCTGACTCCACTTATGCATGTAGAGCTGCATGCTTAACTAAGATAGAACCTGGCCAGGAGTCTTGCGTTCTTTATTCTGATACCTGTGTTGATCTTAGGGGCTTCTCCAACTGACTCTTTGGTTTTATTTTTTGTTTTTTGACTCCTTGGTTTTAATTTTGCCTCCATATCTCATTGGGTTCCTTTGAGTAGCTAAACTGCTGCCTTCTTTTCTTCCCTGAAAGAGGGGAGCTGATTTAATTATTTTGTAATAGAGTGCATTTTCTCTTGTGAAACTGATTAATTTCTCAACTACATCGAGGACATGGAAAAAACAGATAACCCTGGCAGTGCAGTCAATTACTGGGTGGCCATATTTTCTAGATTCCATTATGGGACTGAAAGAAAAAAAGCACTGAATTTAGAGACAAATGATCCAGGGTTGATTCTGGCTTTATCACTTGATCATTATATTTCTTTGAGAATGTGCACCTTCTGAGATTTGATTGTCTCATTGGAACTAAAGATTCTTTTGTGTCTCCGAGGGGTATCTCAGGTACCAAGTGCATTTATGAAAGTGAGAGCCATTCTGAAACTTTGGTAGATTATACAAATAATAGTCATTATCACACAGGAAATTTTAAGTTAAATCTGTAACTTCTACTTAATATTTTCTTTTTAATGGTTACATTTTAAAAAAACATACAGTGTTACTATTATTCCTCTAGCAACAAAATCAATGACGGCCACTATTAATATTTAAAGTTCTAATAAATTCTGAACTCAATATGTTCTCATTTTTGCTGCATTAGCTTTTTGACACAACCTTTCCCAATACCTCACAGTGTGATTTAAGGGTTGTGATCAGTTTTATAAATTTCCGTATCACACTCCAAAGTGGTAAGACAGAAATTCTAGCCTATCTCTACGTATTTTCTTCTTCAAATATAAATTTAGTAGCTTTCTTTCTAGCTGTGGCCTAGAAGGAACTGTGTATCTGGCCCTGAAAATCTCATTTTTTTCACTATAGTGTCCAGGAAGTGGGTTTACTGTATTTTTGTGTTGTTTTTCATGATAAAGTCCTGGTACTGAACATCAATTTCTTTGATTCAATAATAATAATTAATGATAATGATTAGGCTTATTTGGGGGGTTTGGGATTTTGTTTTTTTGAGACAGGGCCTTACTGTGCTGCCTGGGCTAAAATGCAGTAGCATCATCATAGCTCACTGCAACTACAAACTTCTGGACTCAAAGGATCCTCCTGCCTTTGCCTCCTGAATAGCAGGGACTACAGCCATCAGCTCCCCACCTAACCTAATTTTTTGTTTGTTTGTTTGTTGTCTGTTTTTTGAGACAGAGTCTCAAGCTGTTGCCCTGGGTAACGTGCCATGGCATCATAGCTCACAGCAACCTCCAACTCTGGGGCTCAAGCTATCTACTTGCCTCATTTTTTCTATTTTTAGTAGAAATGGGATTTTGCTTTTTCTCAGGCTGGTCTCGAACCTGTGAGCGCAAGCAATCCACCTGCCTCAGCCTGGCATAGTACCAAGATTACAGGTGTGAGCCACTGTACCCATCCCTAATCATATTTTTAAAGCTTTTTCAAAGCTATAGATCTTTAAAAATTAAGGCAATTTACATGATCTAGATTTGAAATGATGGGCTACAAACCTACTCTATAAGGCATTAGATGAAGTTAATTATTTCCTTTGTTGCTTATATAAGAATCACCTTATGTGGGTATAGAAAGCATTCATTTTGCTTTTCTTTGTTAGGTTTTAATTTTTTCTGAAACTTCATTAATGTCTTTATGAATTCCAGAAAGCAAATATTAATTGTATAACAAAATATACAAAAAGTATGAAAATGCTTAATGTATTTATAATATCACTTTTATACTAATTATTAAAACTTTTCTATATTTTTTTCAAATACACACATTTCTAAAGTAAAATTCATATTAAATATTTCTCTGGAACATTTAAAAAGATTTCTTTCAATTTTAAGACAAATGTGTATTTGTCACAGAAAATTAAGGAAAAAAACTTAAGATGTCTTTAGTGATCAAAGACAACTTAAAGAAAGTAAAACAACCACTTAACAACTGAAAGAAATCATTTGTATCACAATTAATTAACAAACAATTAGAATCAAGAATATATGCAGAGCTCATTTGCATGCATAACGAAAAGACAAAGCATCCTAATTAAAAATGGATTTTGAAAGTCTGAAAGGATGAAATAGAAGCAGAAATGTCACTGGCTAAAAAAGTACAAAGAAATGTTCACCGTCCATAGTAATTAGGAAAATGCAAATGAAGATAAATATATAACCAACAGCCAATGGATTGACAAACCACCAAGGTTTTGGACAAATTTGTGATGGAGAGAAATAAAAGTTGAAATGATACCACATTTTAAAGATATTAATCAAAAGGAACTCTTACTCATAGCTATACAGGTGAAAACTGGTAGGACACCTTTAGAGAGAAATCTGGAATTCTCTAGAAGAGGCAAATATTGGCATACTCTGCCAACCAGCCATTTCCCTTCCCACCGTACACCCAAGAGAAACTTCTTCATACGTGTACCAAGAGATGTGTACGAGAACATTCTCAGCAGTACAATAGAAAGTAGTAAAAAGTTGGAAATTATTCAAATGTTCGTTGCCAAGAAAAGGGATAAACAGTGGTTTTACTCACAAAATGTACTTTCACACAGCAGTGAGAATGAATGTACTTCACCTCTAATTGATCCTGGGTCCCCTACGACTAAACTGTACACCTTGGGATGTGCAGATCAGGAAGAGAACCAAGGAAAAGAGAATTAGAGCAGTAACAAAAATAATAAGTAAACAAACCAACAGTGGGCCAAAGATGAACCAAGAATAATAACAACATGACATAAACCAAAGATTATTATCAGTTTACATTCACGTATACAAGGAACAAATTTTAAAAGACAATTTTTTTTTTATAAAGTAAGAAAATTTAACTTTGTTCCACATGTGGACTTAAAGATCACATATATAGAGATACTTGATATACAGATACCTAACATATATAATGTATATGTAGTAGTCTCTCAGAATCCACAGGGGATTGGTTCCAGGGCCCTGAGGGTACTAGAATCCCAACATGCTCAAATCCCTTTTATCAGCAGTCACCAAAATTTTGGGCAGCAGAGATTGGTTTCATGAAAGACGATTTTTTCAGACCAGGGTGGAGAGGGGGTTGATGTGAGTCTGCAAGTGATTGATTTACTAGGGTCTCTGTGTGGTCACACCTCTCTGCTAATGATAATCTATATTTGTAGCTGCTCCTCGGTGCTAACATCAGCCCCTCAGCACCACCTCAGATCATCAGGCATTAGAGCCTCATAAGGAGCGAGCAACTTACATCCCTCCTGTGCAGTTTGCAGGGGGGTTTCCGCTCCTTAGAGAATCTACTGCTGTCACTGATCTGACAGGAGGTGGAGCTCAGGCTATGATGCAAGAGTGACGGGGACCAACCGGCTGTAAATACAGAGGAAGCTTCACTTGCTTCCCAGCCACTCACCTCCTGCTGTCAGTCCAGCTCCTAATAGGCCATGGACCATCACCAGCCTGTGACCTGGGGATTGGGAACCACAGCTTCCTATAAAATGGCATAACATTTGCATACAAACTCTGCACATCCTCCATATATCTATATTATCTCCAGATGATTCATAATACCTGATTTGCCCCATTTGAACCATCTCTGCTGATGCCACATGAAGAAAAGCTGTGCCCTGCGCTAGCTTCACTCACAGACATGTTTTGGGGTGGTCTGTTATAGTTCAGTAGATAACCAGAACTCCTTCTCTCTCAGGTTACACTGCTCAGAAATTGTTATGTGACCTGGTGCAAAAACACTTCAGAAACAAGGAGAAGTTGTTCCCCTTAGATTCTTGTGATTAGGACTTTAAGTTAGAAAAGATGGAGAAAGAGTGTTGGCAACAGAAAGAGAAGTTAAAAGTGCACCAGAATAGGAAGGAGGCCGTGAAAAGATGAGATCACAAAGGCGAGAGAAGCCACGAGGGAGCTGATGGGGCCCGGGGTCACCCCGCTGTGCTGTCCCACACTGGTTTACATGAAGCTGCATGAGACAGAGGCAGGGGTGTCTCTGGGTCAAGGTACCTGGAGCACCACCTAGTTCCCAGGGGAAGTGACTTACCATTTCCCTCATTAGGGATTATGAGTGTCTCAGGAATTAATGAAAGGTAATTGCAAAAACTATTTTTAGTCAAGACAAATTGAGACTTTTATAAGTGTATTAGATTTGCATTGCTGTTTAATAAGTTACCACCAAACTGAGGGGCTTAAAACATCATGCAGGTATTATCTCTCAGCTTCCATGTGTAGGGATCTGGACATAAGTCATCAGGTCATGGTCAGGGTTCCCAAGGCTGAAATCAATGTATAGGTCAGGTGGCGGAGCAGGGATCACCATTCCTTTATAGCTGTCCTTGGGGACTGGCCTCAGGTGGTTGTCACCAGGGTCCCTCCACAGGCTCTCTCACCATCCATGGCTATCTACTTCTTTAAGACCAGCAGAAAAATCTTTCACATTCCAAATATTCTCTGCAAAGAGGTGACAGTCTTTTTTTTCTTGAGACAGGATCTCACCATGTTATCCTAGGTAGAGTGCCGTGGCGTCACAGCTCACAGCAACCTCCAACTCTTGGGCTTAGGCAATTCTCTTGTCTCCCAAGGAGCTGGGACTACAGGTGCCCACCACAACACCTGGCTGTTTTCTTGTTGCAGTTGTCATTGTTGTTTAGCTAGTCTGGGCTTGAACTTGCCAGCCTATGTGGCCGGCACCATAACCACTATGCTATGGGTGCTGAGCCAGGGACAATCTTTTTTAAAGGTTCACCCAGTTAGGCCACTCTCACACAGAATCATCTTCCTTTTGATTATTAACTCAAAGTCAACCCACTCAGGCCTTTAATTACATTTGCAAAATTCCTTCGCCTAAGTCATAGAATCGAATCCTGAGAATAGAATCTTTCATACTGTCATACTCAGACAGACTCTTGGCCCACTCCTGGGGAGGACCTGATGGAACACACACACAGCAGACATGTGGAAAGTTTGGGGCCCAAGCTTACAAGTATGCCTACCATAGTGAGGTTATCAGCTAGAATAGAGGATGCCAAGTTATATCTGAATTTCAGATAAACAAGAAATAAATTTTTGGTATCACTATTCCCTATCCCCAGGCTTCGGCATGTTCTAATGTCTGAATTGGGGTCAAAGGATCAAGTGGTTACAGGAGGCAAGCAGGTGAGCCCAGTGGCAGAGCAGGCCAAGTGGGAGCTATGGCAGATGCAGGTGAAGAGGCCAGAGCCTCACAAACCCAGCCAGCTACTGCCACGAAGACTCACAGGCCAAGTGGCAGCAACCGCTGAATGTTTGTCACGAGATTGCGTTTCCACTTGATTAGAAATCAGTTTGCAGCCCAGACCCTGAGATCTCTAACCACTGAGATGTCTGTTCTCCCAGGAAGCACCGTGGGGAGGGCTCCCTCGGTCCTGTTCGGGATGCTCTTTCAACTGAAGCTCCACCGTATTTATGTCCCTTTGCTTCCCTTGGCCACTGAGCTCCCCCTACAATAAAATTGACTTGCCGCGTCAGAAAGCTGATTTACAAGTCCTACATGGCAGCCCTAATGCCAACAAATCAAGCGCCAGATTTGCAAATCCTCCGAAATGCACAATAAATGCCAAATAAAAACTTTCAATTTACCAATCTTTATTCGTAGGAAGCATAAATCAGAACGGAGGATGGAATGGCACTGACGTTGTTATGATTAAGATTTGAAAGCCTGATTTTTTTTTTCTTGCTTGATATTCTCTTTCAAATTTGATCTTCTCTTTATGACTGGACTTTAGCTTTTAATGGCTATGTAAAAAGAATAGCCTTGGTTGTAGCTTAGAAAAGAGGTTCAGCTGATGGAGGTTTGGGTTAACCCACAGTATTTTTTAATTTGAGAAATCAAGAAGCCCTTTTGGGAGTCATTTCTGGCCAATGTTTCATTGACCAAGAGGATGTCCTGGGCACAGGCTTTGTTTAGCCAAGCAAAACCCTAAAATCCCAGACCAAAGTCCTCTACCTTGTCTGGTTTATCATGAGACTTGACTTAATGATGGGCTTTTTTTTCTCTTGGGAGAGAGAATCTTTGGCTCAGAAACCACTAAGGATCTACCTTCCATACAAGATAAGCTGAAAACATCAGAGGCGACTGGTGGGATAGTGAAAGGGAAGGGCATGTGTCTTGAGATCACAGATCTGGAGTTTTTAACATTTCTGCTTCAGCTCTCTTTCCATCTTTAAAAATGTTTAACACATGGCCAGGCCCTGTGGCTCACTCTTATACTCCCAGCACTTTGGGAGGCTGAGGCAGGAGGATCACTTGAGGTCAGCAGTTCAAGACAAACCTGAGCAACATAGCTAGACCCTGTCTCTACAAAAGAAAACCTTTTTTTCCCCCTTGATTCTTCTTTTTAAAAATTAAATCATAGCTGTGTACTTTAATGCAATCATGGGGTACAATGTGCTGGTTTTATATACAATTTGAAATGTTTTCATCAAACTGGTTAACATAGCCTTTATGGCATTTTCTTAGTTATTGTGTTAAGACATTTATATTTTACACCTAGTAAATTTCACATGTACCCTTGTAAGATGCACCATGAGAAAAACTTTTTGTAAAATAAGTTGTGCATGGTGATTGGCACCTATAACTTTAGCTCCTCAGGAGGCTGAGGCAGGAGGATTACTTGAGCCCAGAAATTCAAGACTGCAATGAACTCTGACCATGTACTCCAGTCTGTGTGTGATAGAGCAAGACCTTGTCTCAAAGAAAAAACAGAAAACAGTCTGTAATATTAATAAACCTTGTTAAAAGGAACAAAAAGGCCTTACTCTTTCACTTCAGGGGGCTCACAGTTAAAAGTAAATAATCTCAAGGCAAAGGGGTCACTAAGAGCAGCTGCCTAGGTCCCCTGCTGCTCTGGTACCTCAGAGCCTCTTCTCTACTATCCCCATCCACACCGTGTTGGAGCAGGTGCTAGTGCTCAGGGTGAGGCTGAGGGCCGGAAAGGGACAACAGAAGCATCAGACAGGGGTGCAGAGGAGGGAGAAGCAACAGGTGAAGAAGGGGGTGTGTCTGGAGCAAGGATGAAGAATGCTCCTTGGTAAGGAGATTGAGGGGACCCTTCTAGCAAATAAATAAATAAAATTCCTAAAGCTGTTTCTGCTTACTACAGATAAAAAAATTTAAAGCCCATAAAATGTACACATAATCTGTCCCACTCAATGACAATCACCATGCGGTCCCCTTATTAAAGGACTGTGCATACCAACGGGCCATCATAATCCTCCTCAAAAGAATAGTTGTCTCGTTAGTGTTTATGGATGGTGAACATTGTGAGTGATAAATAGCCAACTTGAATGTCGCGTCAATGGGCACTTGGAATGTTACAGTGTGTGGCTGCGACTTATTCTGCTGTGGATGACATCCTGAGCACGTCCTCTTAATTCCCCATGATCCCTCCCGATGTCCCACCTGACACACAGTGGGTTATGCTGCTCACACTATCCAGAGGAGGGCCGGAGGGTACAGGTGAAATCATTACTCGAAAATAGTTACCGTGAATCTACTATGTTTAAGGCCCTGTGCTCAGATGCTGGACATGTGCTCATGGGGAAAAAAAAAAAAAAACCTAAGCATCTTACCCGTGATCTTGAAGCTTTTATCTAGTGGGGGGAAACCAAGTCAGTTGTGAAATGTTTCCTATGTGATTTTGGCTTAAAATATATATATATTTGCAAATGACTCACTCTCTAAAGAAATAAATTAGAATGGATTCAACTTTATTTCTTTGGTAATATAACACTCAATGCCACTTTGACTATGCTGCCTTGGGTGAAAAAGGAGGCAGTGGACCTGTGGTTAGCACTCAGGAAATTGTAGGTAATAACCCTGTGCATTTCCAAGGTAGAATATCACATATATGAACATTCTCTGTCACACTCTATGTTATCACTGACCAGGAAATAAAAGCAAGGGGCACTGCTTTGTACAATCCCTCATGCTGAGTGGCTCTGTGGGCAGACAGGGCACCAGGGAATGTGTTTTGACCTTCTGCAAATACCTACTTGTGAGGTAGGGTAGAGTCCTTGGGCTTCCTTGACCGTGGTTCAGCCAGAAGGCACCATGCTTTCCTTACATGGCCATAACTAGAGCTGTAACTGTGGACAATGACGTCATGTTTATACAACTGCTATGTGACTACTGCATAACTACTGTGTGACTGTTGTCTGGCATTCGCCACCACTGTGCTCCTTGGATATATATACTGTGTTTCCCTGAAAATAAGATCTACCCCAAAATAAACCCTAGCAGGATTTCTATGCATTTGTTAAATATAAGCCCTACCCCAATAATAAGACCTAGTGATGGGTGTGGCTAGGCAGCTATCTGCATAGCCACGCCCTGCATTTCGGAGCGAGCAGTAAGGAAGGCCCGAATACCTTTTATCTGCCACAGCTCCTTTCTCCAAGCCATTCACACTTGTGCAGGTACGTGTGTGGTAACCACAGTCACAGGCATCCTATTGCACATGTGCGAACGGCTAGGGGAAAGGAGTTCACGCATCACTAGCACCAACCCCCCCAACAAGGTTGGCTCCCCCTGTCAGGTTCCAGAAGAAGATGACATAACTGTATTTGAATAAATGTAGATTGTTGTATTATACTTAATAAAAATAAGACATCCCCTGAAAATAAGCCCTAGTGTGTCTTCTTGAGAAAAAATAAATATAACACAGTGTCTTATTTGGGGGGAAACACGGTAAGTGCATGGGGCCTTTGCTTGCACTGACTTAAATGCTAGCTCACTGGCTACTGTGAGCTGAATAAAGGGATGTCACCCCTGCCCCCATCCCCGCAGTTCTTCTCCTGTTAGAATGCATTTGGTGCAAACCTACTGGGCATCGGCCTCCTAAGCAACACTACTCTTGGCCTCATAAACAACACTGCTGCTGCAGTTCCTAAAAGCAAAATGTGCCTCGCTGATAGAGACGAAGGAGAAAGTGAACAGGTGTGATTGTAACAAGTCAGCAAATCTCCACTGAGGATGTCTCTGTGCTGGGCCCTGGGACGCAGCAGGAACTGGTGGTTGGGGGAAGGAAGAAAGTGGGCAAGGAAACCACAGACACTCACAGTATGTTCAGCTCACGGTCAGATCTGTTAAAAGAAAGAACAACACAGAGTTTCCCTGACTCCTGGAGGGCAAGGATGATCTGTCCAACAAAGAGGGCAATGAAAGAGCATCAGTCAGGGAGGAAGGAACAGCATGTGCTCCCATCAGCACAGAGCCTGCCACGTCAGGGCATGCGGAGCATGGAGAACCGAGTCTACAGGACAACACAAAGCCTATAAGGTGAGCTGGGGGCACACGGATACACCCTGAAGCCTTGTATTGGGATTTAATCCTGAGAACTGTGCAACCATCTGCACAGAGCCTGCCAAGTCAGGGCATGAGGAACGTGAAGAACCGAGTCTACAGGACCCACCAGAAAGACAACACAAAGCCTAATAGGTGAGCTGGGGCACAAGGATACACCCTGAAGCCTTGCATTGGGATTTAATCCTGAGAGCTGGGGTTCCCAAGTACATCCTCATTGGCATGCCAGACTGTTGTAGAAACTCTTTTAAAACCACTATTTACTTATTTTAATTTTCTTTCATGAGCAATGAAAAAAAACATCAAAATTGAAAGTTAATGAAAATTATTGCTTAGGACATGGGCAAGTTTAAGAGTAAGTAGATTTAAGGAAAATATGAAACAAAGCCTTGTGGAGATGGGACACACAGCAAAACAGAACATAAAATTGGGAAACAAATCATGAAGTTTGAGAACCACCTTTCTGGAGTTAGACGGGGGTGCCCCAAGAGCCACAGGACTAGATTTACTGGCTGTGCTTTGCTTTCCAAAGACCCTGCAAGCATCAGAATGGGGGGTGCGTTAAGGCAAGTGGAGGATGAGACTGGGACTCTGGGTGGGGAGCCCACAGAGAAGCCCAAGAAAGGGACCTTGCAGACTAGGACGGGGCAGAGACAGCGTGGAGAGAGACTGAGGGACAGACAGACCGAAATACGCTTCCCCTGCGTCCGTCAAAGCAGAACTCAGCCAGCCACACAGGCAGGAACTGAGAGGGGAGCCGGCTTTGCCCCAGATCATTACCATCCGTGCTTCCTTAGGGTCACAACATCACGTGACAGAGACGTTTCTCCCGATGCCTGGAAGTTGCAACTCTACATGCCCATAATATCCTCGGGAATGAATGACCCCGGGAGTGCAAAAATGGACTTCCTGTGTTAGTCATCACAGCGTCTGAGCTTGACTGTCAGCCACTCACAACTGGCCACTTGCAAAGAAATGCCAGTGTCAGATTCATAATCAGCACCCAATATAAAAAAGAAGCCAATTTGTATCATGTTAGTTCATAGTTTTGCTAATTATCAATTTTTCCTGCTTGGTATCCATGTTGATTTTCTCTCCCGTCAGCACCCCAATTTTCCTATAAAAGCCACCCTCCCTCCCCTTTAATCCTTGAGTTTTCTTGGGCCAAAGCCCCACCCCTTGCCTTTGGTTGGTTACAAACCTTGGGCTTGGCCAATCAGAGCACCTCATGCCCTAGCTCGCAAATGGGCAGGTGGTACAAGCCTGGTCAGGGGGACTCAGCCCAGAATGCTTCCCTGGGGCTATTTGGTCAGGAAACACTTTCTGTGCTGTTCAGATTCTGACCTGAAGTGCAGGCAGGAGAATGAACCTACCTGGACAGAAATGGACCTTTGGGAGACAAAGGAAAACTGGTGTTTCTCTCTGGACTTTCGAGGTCTATGGGATGATATCCCCCCATACTCTCCTCTCCAATTTGGGTGTCTGTCATCCACAACTGCTCAGCTCAGTGAGCCCACCAGAGAGGAAAGGGGGGGGCACTGCTGGGGACGCTCGGGGAGCACGTCAGCTCTCATTTTTCTGTCAGCTTGGTCATCATCTACCTAGAGCTTGCCAACGTGTCGGCCAAGCCTGGCTAGGGCAGTAGGTGGGAATATAAAGGCCTAAGAAAACGTTGTGCGTCCTTAAAACGACTATAATCCATTCAGGCCAGAGCAAGGCAGTGTCACCTCCGGAATTGGCCTCTGCCGAAGCCAGCCCATTGCTAGCTTTCCCCCACTCTGTACATGTGATCCTTTCTCCAATCCCAGTGGGGAAGTCGATGCCATCAGACAAAAGCTCCTGAATGTCTTGGTCATATGCTCAATGTCTGGGCAAAATTAGGCCTCAGGAAATCATTTTTGTAAGTCTATAGAGAAAACCAAAACCCCAAACTAGAAGGCCACATGCGGATGGAAGGATGAACCATAATGACCTTCCATGACCTTTCCTCTTGCGTCCTCTTCTCTGTTGCAATTACATGGATATGTAAACTTGAATGTGGAGTGAAACATTAGGAAGGAAAGAAGAAAAGGCAAGGAGGTAAAAAGAGGGCGAAGAAAAAGGGGAGGGGAGGGGAGGGCGGAAGAGGAGGAAGAAGGAAGGAGCGAGGGAAGGGGGGAGAAAGGGAGGGAGGAAGAAAATGGGGGAGGGAAGGAAAATTGGCTGCCTTTTGGAGTTTGTTGGCATGGAAACATGATATGACTTTCTCTGAACAAAGACCCTAATACAAATTTCAATGCTACCATGTATCAATCTCACAAAATAACCACTGGGCAGAGATCGCAAAGAACCACTAAAGAAATGCAAACTGAAGGGAAGCCTGGGTAAAATGCCGGGCAGACAGATACTGGAAATTCAGAGCCGAGTGTCCAGGCTGGAAGCTGAAGTCTCTGCAGAGCTGTGGGAAGCTGCTCTTGCCTGTCTCTCCTGCTTAGCCAGCAGAAATCTGGCCATTTGCAGATCTCGCCTGCCCTTCTCTTTTGGAAAAAGAGATGTGTGGCCATTTGTTATTTCTGCACGTGCGGGGGACTCCTCTCCCTCCCACCTCCTGAATGGAGCCACCAGGTGTACGTGCACAGTGAGAATTCAGCACGTGAAGCGTCAACTCCACGGTTCCCTTCTTGCTTTTATGGCTGTGCACCTCCTCCCTCCTGCCTTAGGAAACCTTATCTTTAGCCGGCCTTGCCCAGCTGCTGAATTCTCAGTGTGTCTTTTCAAACCGAAGGACACATATTTATGGCTCTTCCTCTGAAATTAAAATCCGAGGTAGGGAATGCACATGGGGAAAGGGAGCATCCTTCCATCTTGAACGTGCTGCCGAGTGAGTCAGCATGCCGGCTGAGTCACAGGAAATAGAAATGTCTGTGAAAAGCAGAAGCCAGGAAATAAAATGATGATGCTTGCAGTACTCATTAAAATTACGACCACAGTGGGAATCTGGCATGGGCAACCCCACGCTTGCAGCAGGGGGAAGGGGATGTGTGTGCATCTGAGTTTTGATAAACAAAGATAGACTAACACAATTGCCCCTTCAAATTATTTTGTAAGAAGAAGGAATATATACATTGTAAATTAATATTAAACTCAAATTCACACCTGCTTTTATAAAAAGTGGTAACACTAGTATCTGGGTACGAGCCCAGACAAATTAAGGTGTCAGATCCCCACAGAGTCTGGCAACCCCTGGGAATGGAGTTCATTGTCCTTTATAGGATGTGTCCAAAGTGTCACCAAAAACTGTGTTTACTCCTTATTTTCCATCAGTTATAAAGAAAGAACATCCAATTGGTACAACATTTAGTTTTTAATTCAATGGCCAAAGGATGGAAAAGGGGGAGCCTGTGTGCTAGAGGCAACTTCTCCCCAGGCAAAGGGAGGTGTGGGGGGTTTGAAGAGTTAGGCATGGGAGGGAGGGGTGTGTGAGCTTGTGCAGGGTTGGGTCTCAGCTGCACAGTGCAGTCATATGTAGCTACTTCATACATCACATGGGCAGAAGATGGCTGCGATTCTCACCTGGGGAGTGATGTGTAGTATTATAATGATATGCTAATGAGTTAAAGGTCACCTGCTCTGGCCTGCCCCGACTTTGTGCAGGGCTGGACTTCCTCTGGCATATAGAAGGGAGTCATGTGACTATCTGTAGCATTCTGGCCATCTGGTGTCCTTGAGTAGCTGTGCCTCTGGATAAAGAGATTAAAGATAAGTTGTTAAAAGACCGAAAGAAAAGAAAAAGGAGAAAGGAAAAGCCTTTTGTTGAGGCTGTCCTGGTAGCAAAGGGCCAGCTAGGAAGTCCCTGGGGGCTGGGAAAGTGATCATTTCAGGAGGGAGGTAAAGGCATGGCCCTGAGACAAGACAGGATCTGTCTGGGAAACGGTGATTGATCAGGAACCGGATTAGGAGTCTGAGATGTGAAGAATGATCCAGAAAACCAAAGAGGTGATCCGGAATTAGGAAAGAGTATTTTAGGGAATTTGAACTTTATTCATAGGCGGTGAGGTGCCACAGAAGGCTTTAGAGCAATCAGGTCTAGGCTGATAGAAGAGTCACTTTGAACACTTAATCTTAGCATAAAACCCAGGGCAAGCACTTTGGGAAATTAATCTTTCTACAATCATCTGTTCTAAATCTTTCTGGGATATTGGTGAACCTGTGTATGGTAGAAGCACCATGTTGCCTTTGTCTGTCTCTGGTCCTTGTGCTGCCCTAGGCTGGGCAGGAAGGGGGGAAGTCTTCTGTCCCCACCTTTGGAAGCCACTGCAGCTGGGCCCTGTAGGCCACAGTCTAAATGGAGCTACTCTGGGGAGAGTTGTCAACCCATCACACCGGAAGCAGAGACGGCCACTCTTAGAGAAATTGTACCTTCCTTCTTCTCACAGCCCAGAGAAGAGTTAGGTCAATCAATAATCTCATGGAAAATTTAGATTAAAGGAAAAATGAAAAGTTGGCTGCTTTTTGGTGGTTGCAGCATAACACCATGCTACAACATTGTTTAGGAAAAGGTTCTGGTAGCCTCCCTCACTCCGAGGTCAGGGCTTGATTAACTCCTATATGCCTGAGACCTTAGCATCTTGAACAGCAATGAAGTCTGCCTTCAGCTCACCAGGGCACCTGCTGCAGTGACCCAGCTTCTATGCCCAAATGGGATGCTCCTGTTTCCTCCGTCTCCAGCTGAGGCTCCTCGGCTCACAGTTCCAAAGCTCCCTCTGTGACCCTCTGTTACTCGTAGCTCTCCCTAACCATCCTTCTCAACCCCAATGACACCCTTCAGCCTCATCTCTCTTCATTGGCCCTCACCTCCCTCTACCACCATATGGATCCCCCACTCTCCTCCTCTGACCTTCTCTCTCCCACCAATCCTTTCTCTCATTGACTCTTTTTGCCTCCTCTTATGACCCTTTCACTTGCATCACCATCATCATACTCAGCTCCAAATATAGGAATAAGGATGGTAAGAATGATGTTCTCTCCAGCACACAACATGTTTTCCACTTGAGAAAGTATCTTCAGAATGAAGGATTTATACAGGAACCATAATCCTTTACATTTACTGGTAAATTATGCACTCAAAAGCATTTTACAACATTGTTATTTAGCTCTCATAAGAATTCTGTAAAGAATGTGCATTTTCCCCAGATGAAAAAATTTCACAGATTAAGAAGGTGAGGTTATACCCAGGTACAAGACTAAGACCCAGGAATGTCCTACTACTTCAGCTCACAATAGCAGATATTGTTTAGTGTAGTATGTCCCAACAAGGAACTTTATACACACGGTGTGTCATCCTCCTAGTCCCACAAGGAAGGTGTTTTACAAATAAAGGCATCTTACAATTAGGGTCAGGAACCCTGGTGACTTGACCAAACCCACTGAGCCAGCAAACGGCAGCATAGGGACCAAGTCTTCCAAGTCTGCATCTTTCTTTGGCCCCAGACATAAAAATCATTCTCACTCTGATGTTATGAAAGTCATGTACATTTCTTTTTTATGAAGCTGTTCATTTCTGAAAGGAAGAAAAATTCACTTTCAAGGTCAAGAAAATGTTTTTCGTTGGAAGAATCGTCTGAAAAATTGTACCGGAATGATTAAAGTTTTCCTCGTCCCTCAAGTTATACTTTGTACTTCTAAGTCCTTTCTGTTTCTAACACCAAGAAAGAAAATAGGTCAGATATTGAAGTTATCTTCCCTCCGCCGCACTCCTCTCTGCTTTATGCCTCCTTCTACAGCCAAGTACTTTTGACTCCCTTGAGTTAAGGCTCAAGAAATGTGAGAGGCTCTGTTATGCAAATCACAGAAGGAAAGCGCATGCCCAAGAACAGGCAGAATCTTCCCTGGTGGAGGTTTTTGAATCATTGAGCTCTAAGGTAAATAGAAAGATTAAGCAGTGACCCAGTTTGACCTCATGTGCGGAGAGAAGAAAAACCAGGAAAAAACCAGGAAGGAAAGGTAGCTGGTGTTTACCAAGAGCAGACTCGCACAGTGGTTAGTCAGGGCCCTTGTTGGGGCTCTAGAGCGCCTGGATTCAATTCCTAACTGTCTCAGCTCCTTCCTCTCTAAAAAGGGAAGAATAACAAAAATACTGCCTGCCTCCAAGGGGGAGGAAGCCCGTGAAGAGTTGGTGTGTGCAGCCTGTCCCCCACAGGCCCGGCACACGTTTGAGACACAGTGTGGAGGATAGAGGGCTGCCACCAGTGAGCACCTTCATGAGTGCACTTGGGCCTCTTCCTAGGCTGGGTGAACTTGGTTGCTTTGTCTACAAGATGCAGAGCCAGATTCACCTTGCAGCAAGACAAAAGTGCCCCATAAAATGAGCAAGAAAGGAAGATGAATGAGGAGAGCAGGTGCTCAGCCAGACCACATGGGTCCTGGAATGTTGTTCAGCCCATGGGAAATACTTTCCCGAGCCACCCTCAGGTGATAGCTCCTGATGGAATGGATATCGCATCGTCCCCAGTCTCATGCGCCACTGTCAAGGCAATGAATTGATGCCATCTAAT
Organism: Galagoides demidoff; assembly: GCA_963574575.1. Taxonomy (NCBI): domain Eukaryota; kingdom Metazoa; phylum Chordata; class Mammalia; order Primates; family Galagidae; genus Galagoides; species Galagoides demidoff. The sequence goes on along the minus strand of CAUYQV010048878.1, from coordinate 44,864 downwards.
TCCAGTCATTTCATATTGCCTTACACAGCCCAGCCAGGTAGGTATTACCAGGTACTATGCTTCAAAATGCATCGCTCTACGTGTGGTTTTTCCCACGATGATGTTAACTCATACATTCTGTAAGTAAAGCCTAAGGTCAGACGTTTTGCTGAATTTAAACTTGAGAAAAATTAGAATTCCCCAAAGGATTCTAATTCCCGTGTGTTTTCATCTCGCTAATCTTTAAATCTGCGAAGATATAAATACTTTGTAGAAATGTTTATGGCATTTTAATTTTTGCCATGTGTTCCTGATTTTATTATCACCTTGCCTAATGAAGGATAAACACATATTCATTTCAGAAAGGAAGATGGGGTTTAGGGAAAAAAAGAGAAGGAGTGGAAAAAGAAATTTGCAGCTGAGGTTCCCCCAAATTCGGTGCACATCAAAATCACCTGAGAAGCTTGTTTTACAAACAGCTCTATAGCGCTGTCATTTATGTACCATAAAGTTTACTCACGTAAGTGTACAATTCAATAACTTTTAGCGAATTTAAAAGTTGTGTAACCATTACCAAAATCTAGTTATAACGGTCTTTGTCACCCCAAAATACTCCCTCATATCTGGAATATTTTAATTTTGATTCTAAATTATTTTTAAATCACAAATTATTCTAAAATTACAAAGAAAACCCATGTTAAGGTTGGTGTTTTCCCCATACTTTCGTCTGTATATTTATGTTCATCATTCAGACTAACATAAGAAAAACATGAGAGACTGGGTGGTTCACAGACAACAAACACCTGTTTCTCACGGCTCTGGAGGATGGGAAGTCCAAGATCAGGCATTGGCAGATTCCTGAACTGTGAGGAGCCATTCCTCAGAGATGGTGCTTTTTTGCTGAATCCTTGTGTGGTATAAGGGAAAGGAAGCTCTCTGGAGTGTTTTTATTAATAAAGGCTTAGCCCTTATGTCTCTGGGGTGAGGATTTCATCATATGAACTTGAGGGAAACACAAACATTTACGCCACAGCACCTACTTAAGGAAGTACTAGCTACTCACATGTTAGGCTTTTTTGTTTTAAAATAAATGGAACCATAGTATATATTCTCTTTTATGAACTTTTTCAGTTAAAATGTGTCTGAAAGGTATTTCCCCAATGGTTCGCTTTTCTTATTCTCTTGTATTGTCTCCCTAATATTCCAGAGTATAAATGGTGGCATAATTCATTTGGATACCTTTCCCCTTCTTACATTGTACATTGTTTCCATTTTTCATCATCTTAAATAATGTAGCAATAATATGTATGCTCTAAGTCCAAATGTATCTGTGCACTATTCCTGGAGGACAGACTTCTAGAGGTGCAACTCCAGGTGAGAACTTTTTAAAACCACATATCCTGACATTCTTTCTCTCCTTCTGGAGTCTGCCAAGAGTTTAATGTATTGGATTTGGTGGAGCACCTACCCTAGAGGTTCATACATAGCTAGGTTGACACCCTCTGTACCCTACCATTGTAGAGTCATTGTTTTAAGATAACTGTCAGTGACTTTGTACTCAGAGAACTGTAGGTTCAATCCCATTCTGTCACAGCAAGTAAGACAACCCTGGGCACCATTCATGCCTGCCTATGCCCACCACTCATCCATTCACTTGTCACTTAGTAAACAAGCATTGAGCCCCCTTTATGTGCTGACAATTCTCAGTCATCAAGTGAACAGACACAAAAAACAAATGAATAGACACAATAAAGTATAATAGATTCTATAAAGGGGAGGCTGGTCCATTGTATGCTCAGTATGGGAAGATGGCAGAGGAAATCTAGAAAGATTGTAGAAGAAAGAACTTCGACAGCAAATTCTGAACTACATAGAGATTCTTGCCAAGTGACCAAAGACAAAACTAGGAGGAGGAAAGAAATGATGAGACCAATGGTCTGGATGTAGTGGGTATTGTGAGTTTGTATGGTACAGGGTGCAAAGTGCAAATGCTGGAGATAGAGAGGAAATGGCAGCAGGCTCTGTCAGGTATAATGGGGTCATCCTAAAGGCTTGTAACCTAAGATATAGCACGGCAGACATGCATTTTAGCACAACTTCTCTGGTAGGGTATGAAGGAAGGAATAAAGGGGACTGGGCAGGGAGATGGAGTCACAGAGTTAGCCTGTTAAAAAGCCAGGAAGTGTCTCTCAACCACTGCTATCAACTGTTGTCCAGTTCATGAGCTGGTAGACTGTTCTTCACCAGCACTAAGCCCAGCAGTGCATGGTCTTTGAGTAACTGCAAAATCTGGGTCCAAAATCAGGTGTGATGACGAATTTTACCTATCAACTTGGCTAAGCCACAGAGTTGAGATATTTGGTCAAACATTATTCTGGATGCTTCCTTGAGGGTGCTTTTGAATAAAATTAACATTTAAATCTGGATTTTGATTAAAGCAGATTGCCCTTCTTAATGTAGGTGGGCCTCATCCAATCAGTTAAAGTCTGACTAGACCAAAAGCAAAGAACCAACCTTCCCCAAGGGAGAAGAATTCTGCCAGCAGACTGCCCACCAACTTCAACCACAATATCAGCTCTTCCTGGGTCTCCAGCCTTCTGGCCCATTCTTCAGATTTTGAATTTACCAGTCTCCATACTGCATAAGCTGATTTCTCAAAATAAATCTATGTATGTATGTGTGCACACCTCATTGGTTCTATTTCTCCAGCAAACCTGACTAACACACCAGGAAAGTAGTATGAGTCCCTAGCTGTTCTCTCTTTGGTTAGAAGTAGCCTCAAGGCCCTTATGGAAATGCTCCTCATCGCAGTAAGAACATCCAGAGCAGGGATTTTCCCATCATGCTCCAGGGAATTTTAGGTTCCCCCAGCAGCCAATGTAAAAGAGAAATGGAGAAAAGCTATAGATTCCAGCCAGGTCTGGACAATCTGGAGCTATAATATTATCTTTCTGCAAATGTCTCCATTGCAGCAGTTGTTTCTCTTACAGGAAGCTTTTCTGAACTTCCTCTTTTCATTCTCTCTCTTGTTCCAAAACCTGTCACTGGCCTGACTCTGCACAGAATGCTGCTTGGCTTGCTGTATTTCTCCGTGGTTTTTGATGGTTTGTTTAGTTTTCTTATCATTTTTAGTTATTTGCATAAGTCATTTAAATCTCAGAAGGCAGTATCCATATGTTGCAGATTTTTCATATTTCCCCCACACTCCCACTGATAATTTACTCTTTAATAGTACTTTACGGTTTATAAAATAGTACTGGATTTAATTGATCTCTTAGCCTCAGTTATGAAATCCATAAAATGAGGATAATATTATAATTGGGAATAGTGCTATAGTACCTCACGGATTGTTATAAGGATTAAACGAGAATACCCATGTCAAGTGCTTAGCCGCGTACCTGGCACTTAATAAATGCTAGGTCTTTTCCTCGTGAGATCCTTCATGATTATTTCAATAAGCCTCTGAAGTGGACAGGAAATGACCAATTAACCCTGTTTCTCAAGTGACTAAGATGAAGCTCAGAAGTAAAATACCTTCTAGGACACATAGCCAATGAGTAGAAAAGCCAGAACTTGAATCCGAAACTTCTGACTTCAACGTCATTGCTGCACACCCCGCAGACTCTGAGAAAATTCATACACACATACACATCTATGCAGATCAGCGAATAAAAACTATGTATTGCAGCAGTTTAGACATCATGCCAGATGAGTAATAGGTGTTGAATTATTTTCAACAAAGGGAAAACCTCGACCAACAGTTCTTACTCTTAGTAAATTTCTCTGTAAAATCTTCATCAGGTCATCTAACTGCTTTAATATCCTAGCAGTTCAGATGTCCAGCATGTGGTCCACTCAGTTCTCAGAGCCCCTTCTGCTCCAGAAAGCATGGACCTGCAGCCCCCGCAGCCACGAAACCCTCAGCTAGCTGCCTGTTTCCCCTGCTTCCAACCTCCATCGCCAGGATTCAATGTCCGCCCTTCTTCTCCATCATGTTTCCTACCATCAGAGTTCTCTTCCTGAAACCAGCCCTTATCATCATCTTCCCCTGCTTATCAGCAAATTAAGTCCCCTCTCAACATCTCTGGGCTCAGGTCCGATCCCCCTCACAAGGCTTACAGGCCATTCTTCATTCAATCAACAAATATTAATCAAGCGCTACTACATGGTGGGCAGAGTTCTAAGTGTTGCTGTTTTCGCAGAGTTTACATTCCAGTAGGGAAGACAGATTAACAAGCAAGTAAATGTCAATAAACTCGAGACTGTCATAGTGAAGTCTGACCCTTCCCACCACCGCTGCTCCACGCTTGCACCCCACTTCTTTACACCACCCACTACATCATGCTCTTTCCTGCCTTTGAGCCTGTGTCCTTGTGGATTCCTCTGTCTAGAATAATGACTCTTTCCTACTTTTCAAAACATATCTATCTGTTCTGTGACGCTTTTCCTTAACTCCATATGGCTATGTCCTTGTATATGCCTTGTGACATGTGAAATTTCTGTGAGGGTCATGCTTTTAGTTTTGTCTTTTTTTTTTTTTTTTTTTTTTTTACTGTGGAGAGTGACTAAAAAAGATGTTCAGTAGATTGACTGGAAAAAATGTTCTCCTCTTTTTTTTTTTTCCTATCCTTCTCCCCACCCATGATGTTTAATTTTAGGTGTCACGTAGACTGGATTATGGGATACTCAGTTGATAAAGCATTATTCTGGATATCTCTGTGGACTGGGGAAAGAAGATGTATCCTCACCCATGTGGGTGGGCACCTGCCAGGCAGCTGGGGGCCTGGACAGAACAAAAGGTAAAGGAAAACTACCGTGTCTGTCTGACTTCTGGAGCTGGGGCGTCCTTCCTTCTCCTGCCCTTGGACATTGGGACTACATGTCCTCCGGCCTTCAAGCTCTGAGACTCACACCCCTCCTGGTTCTCAAACCTTTGGTATTAGGTGGGGAGTAACAGTGTCAGCTCACCTTGTTTTGAGGTTTTTGGCTTTGGACTGAGCCACAGCACCCAAATTCTCCACCGCTGGGACTTTTTTGACCTCCATAATCAGTTGAGCCAACCAATTCCCCTAATAAATACCCTTCATACATCTAATTACCTACATATGCTATTGGCTCTGTTTCTCTGGAGAACCCTAATGCATCCCTCATCCCAAATTTTACAACACAATCTAGCAGCCCCCCTTCCCCCCACCATCAAGAGCTAAAATCTAATTCCCTATACCTTGAACCTGGGCTAGCCTATACAAACTTTGGTCAGTGGAATGTGGCATGAGATTTGGGGTTCTCACTGAGTCAGCCATGAGAACAAGAATGGGCTAGCTAGCTGGTGAGTGAGAGAATGGTATGGAGTTAAAGATAGTCCAGCAAGGCAAGAACCAAGGCAGAATTAGCACAGCCACTCAGCCCCTTCCTGAGCAGAATTAAATATTTATTGCTCTGTGCCCTAAGGTCAGTGATTACTATTACACAGCATTATTGTAGCCCTAGAACACCAATGCAAATGCCATACAGAATCATCAAATTTTATTACTCTTTATATCTGCCACATCATCAGCATTCGTTCATTCATTGACCTATTTATTCACTTATTCATTTATTTCTCTTTCAAGCAGTTGCGCCTGACACTATTCTAATCATAAAGATCGGTATGTTACATAGTACATTTTGTGCCTCATCCATAAGTGTCAATAAGACAATTGACACATTTCTTTTCACCTTGAATAAGTCTAGAGACAGAACTTCCCTAACTGCTCCACGGAGCTAATGCCTGTGTTTAATCCCCCCAGGGGTTAAGAAGTTCTTCCTTCTGTCCAGCCTCAGATTCCAGCTTCAACTTCAGTCTTTCTCAGCTGCCACGGGGAATAAGGTGCACCGTCCACCTCATAAAAACTCTCCACAAATTTAAATTCAGTCATTAAGTCAAGGAAACAGTTAAGCCACTTTACATGTGCTGAAGATTTTATTTTGGGATATCTCTGTGGGAAGGGATGTTTGGGATTAATTGAGCTTTCTGGGTATCTGCACATGAGCACTGGAGTTTTATATATAGAACCAGAACACCTGATCACAGCACCTGCAAAGAGAAATTACTCATTTAACCTCCCGAACTCCAATCAGAGAGAGGAGGGTGCTGAAGCTCCGACGGGAAGGTCCTGCGGCAGGGGGTCAGGTCCCGTGGTTAGGGCGCAGGAGGGACTTTCAAAGATTCCATCCTGGTGCCTGTTTTCCCACTCGGCCCCCTTCTTTTCCTCATGGTCACTCGCCTTCTCCTTAGAACTTATTCTCAGGCCAGGGTCTTGCTCATTCACTAATGTATATGCCTCTGTCTGATTGCTCCACATTCTGTCTTTTACAATATCTTAAGGGGTTGCTTTAACAGAATGTTTTAAATACCAGAAAAGGAAATCTACTTATCTTTTTCATTCTTCATGCCATCAACAGAATTTTTTAAAAATCACCATCCTTGTAGGAGGTTTGGTAAATAATTCACTTTCATCTTTCTACATTTTTTTTTAATAGACGGCGTCTCCCTCTGTCCCTCAGACTGGAGGGCAGTGGTGTGATCACAACCCACCAGCCTAAACTCCTGAGCCCCAGCCATCCTCCTGGCTCCACCTCCTGAATAGCTGATACTCCAAGCCGCCACACTCAGCTAATTTTGTCTGTATTATTTTTTATAGACACACGGTCTCGCTTTGTTGCACAGGCTGGTCTCCAGCTCCTGGCTTCAAACAATCCTCCTTCCTTGGCCTCCCAACGTGAGGGAGGCATGAGCCACCATGCCCAGCCTTTCTGCAATTTTTAAAACAGAATGAACTCTATTTAAGCCTGTGTTCTGAACTTGCATTAGCAGTGAGAACTTCCTTGACCACTCTGTACAAACTTGCACGCCTGCCCTCTCCTCGGTTCCCGCCATTCCTCTATCCTCCTTCACAGCTCCCAGCATCTGCTGACCTCTGTGGGTTTATGTACATGTGCTTTCTAATCTACTTTCCCTCGCCAGAGATGGCAATTCATTTTGTTTTGATTTTTAACCTATTTTTTTCCATTTTTTATTAAAATGCAATTTACATGCAGTAAAACTTAACTTTTGTGGTATAAAATTTTATGAGTTTTGACAAACATATCCAAATATGTAACCACCACTACAATCAAGATGTGGAACAATTTCGTCACCTGAAAAAATTCCTCAGGGTCCCTTGCAGCCAGCACTTACTTCCCCTTCATCCCCTGGGAACCACGAAGCTCTTTGCTGAATGTCTAGTTCTACCTTCTCTCGAATGTCACAAAAATTGAGCGGTATATGACACAGCCATTTGGGCTTCTTTCACTTACCATAATACATCTGAGATTTGTCCCTGTGCCATGCCATTTCCTTCCTTTTCTAGTGCTTAGAAATAGGTCACCAAAGAAATTGTACCACCATCATTTGTAAGTTTAAGGACGTTTGAGTTCTTTTCAGTTTTTGGCTATCGCCAACAAAATCATCATAAATATTTGCATACATGTTGTTTTATAAAATAAAGTTTCATTTTCTTGGGTAAATACCTGGGAATAGGATTGCTAATTCATAGATTAACTGAATTTCAAGTTCATTAAAAAGTGCTGAACTGTTTTCCCGAATTACTGTACTTTTTGTATTCTCGGCAGCAGCATGTGAGAGTTCCAGGTCCTCCAAGAGCCTTGCCAGCACTTGGCATTATCAGCTGTGAGCAGTCAATTCCTCTTTGTTTGTTTGTTTGGTTTGCCATTCCAGTAAGCAAGTGGTAATACCTTCTTGTGGTTTTAATTTCCATTTTCCCAATGACACATTATGCTAACCATTTTTGGTATTTATTTGCTATCCATTTATGCTCTTTTGTGAAGTATCTGTTTAAATTCCTTACCAATTTTTTTTTTTTTGACCATGGGTAGAGAGAGTACCATGGCATCGTAGCTCACAGCAACTTAAAACTCACAGGCTCAAAGATCCTCTTGCCTCAGTCTCCCACATAGCTGAGACTACAGGTGCCCAGTACAACATCTGGCTAGTTTTTCTATTTTTAATAGATACAGGGTCTTGCTCTGGCTCAGGCTGGTCTCAAAGTCCCAAGGTCAGGCCATCCACCTGCCTCGGCCTCCCAGAGTGCTGGGATTACAGATGTGAGCCACTGCATCTGGCTTCTTGCTAATTTTGAACTGGGGAGTTTATTTGTTTGTCATTCTGAATTTTTTGAGAATTCTTTATATAGTCTGTGTACAAATCCCTTTTCAGAGACTTAAAAGCGTTTTGCTCCAGTCCGTGTTTGGTCTTTTGTTCTTTAATGCTGTCTGTTGAAGAGCAGATGTTCTTAATCTTTTATCTAATTTATCAATTTTGTATCTAATAAATCTTTGCCTATCTCAAAGTTATAAAGAGTCTCTATCATGTTTTCTTCTAAAAGTTTTACAGATTTAGAACTGAATTTTAGGACTATGATTCCTCTTGGATTAATTTTTGCATATAGTACAAGCAAGATACAGACTGGGGTTCACTGTATGGATGTCCAATTATTCCAGCACCAATTATTGAAAGATTGGAGATCATTTTCTATGCTATGTTCTTTTGAGTAAAACTGTGGCATGTGGCAGGGATCCAATAAATATTTGAGAAATGAATGAATCCCATTGATTTGGTTTTAAATATACAATTAACTCTTTAATTCATCTAGAAATTATTTGATACACAATAAGAACTATGAATTTAGGGCAGTGCCTGTGGCTCAAAGGAGTAGGGCACTGGCCCCATATGCCAGAGGTGGTGGGTTCAAACCCAGCACCAGCCAAAAACTGCAAAAAAAGGAAAAAAAAAACTATGAATTTAAAGGGATTTACTTGCTAAATTATTTCTGTTATGCCAGCTTTATGTATTAATTTAAACAAAATATTCTTCCTTGGAACTGGAATTATCTAATCTAATTCTTTCGTTCATCATGTATTTTAGTCACCAAACTTCAAACCAGGCTCTGAGTTAGACACTAAGAAAGGAATTCATTTGTCAGTTGGTGAAGTCTGTGGATTTCTTTCTCAGACTAATGTATTTAAATGCATAAAATAAATATGAAGAATTACAAGGAAGCGAATTATAGTGAAACACAGTTTTCAAAATACTTTCTAAAAATTGTGACAGAGTAATTTCTTAAACATCATAACACAACCTAGCAAGTCAAATGACTACCATGGTGTCAGAGCAGTGATGAGTTGGAGATATTTTAAAATGTCTGCAACAACCTGTAAGGTGATATAAAAACATCTGGGATTTCTGTGGGTGGCAAAGCCACAGGTCTTCTTGATTCCATTGTGTCTTGTTTTCTATATTCATGATTGAACTTCCATTAGAGGTTAGTGAAAATAAAGATGCATTCTTTTTTTCTATTCAAATACCACACCCATCAATCCCGACTCCACTGAAGAACTCCTGAGCTGGAGAGAGGCACTGAGGAATAAAATGTGGGCCCTGCTCTCAAAGAAATTGCATTCCAGTGAGAGGCAAAAGAAATACGAGCTAGACCACCTATGAGATTCTAAATTTCGTTGAATGGTCTGAAACGGTATGGCAAAGCATTTACAAAGACGGAAATGATTTGAGTCAGCCGTAGAGGAACATAGTAAGACCTCTGGTCACGTAGGAAAGAATCAACATGAGTAGTAGGTATGGAGGGAAGGTGAAGAGAGGAAGAGAAAGATGCCCTCAGTGACCTGTGCAATCTCTTTCCCCATCCCTACCACTGAATAATCACAAGTAGATGTGTTTTAAAAGACTTGTCTTCTGCTGAAAATGAAAAAATTAGAAGAAGTAGGTACTGTTGTCTGGGGTGGATGGTAGACATGACAAATAAGGACATGTCTTTCCTAGGACACAGAAATGTCCTCTATTCCTAAAAGATAAAATTATACTCTGGAACTGTGGGCTGAAATTCCACTGTGGGATGTCAGCTGGTAAGACAGGCAAAATGGTACAATGGGGAAAATAAGGGCTTTGCGTCATCAGACAGGCCTGAGCCGAGCTGGCCACTTACCCATGTGTCTGGGGCCAGTGATGTCATCGCTCTTTGCTAAGGATGGTTTTTATCTTTCTGCATTAACTTCCAGGGAGGAGAGGGGATAGAAAGGCTGAGGTGAGGATATTATTGAGACTTCAGGGTCAGTTGTGGTAGCTTAAGGCAAGGAGGATCACTGGCACCCAGGGATTTGAGGTGACTCTGAGCTAAGACAATGCCATGGAACTCCAGCCCGGGCAACAGAGTGAGACTCCATCTCCAAAAGAAAAAAAGAGAGAGAAAGAATGAGACTCCAAGGTTTGAGAAGGCAATCCAGCAGGGAGGGAGTGGCTTAACCCACCAGTGGTGTCCTCACGAGGGAACTGGATGTGTGTAACTCTGTTTCTTAGTGGTTCCCTCTTCCCCTTTGGGGTAAGGGATACACATGGCCACACACACACACATTCTCCTTCCTCCCACTCTGGCCTTGACCCTGGAATTGAGAGAGTGAAGGGGGAGATCTGCAGTGTTCGTGCTCTCCCTAGTGTGTGTGTGTGTGTGTGTGTGTGTGTGTGTGTGTGTGTATCAAAGTGCTTTCAGGGGACAGAAATTGCACCAGTTATCTGAAAAGAAAATTTCATAAGGAATTGTTAACTAAGTATGAAGCTGTTACCTAGGTAACCGGAAGGATAAAAGAGAACCCAAGAGCATGGCGGAGGTAGTAACTGCAAGCAGCAGCTACCACCCACAGGTTTGGGGGGACAGGAGGCAAAGGCTGGATTATAATTTAGGATCTGGAGGTCAGCCCACAAGGGAAGGGGTGCCTTTGGGATGGGGGTGCCACTGTGGTGGGGGCAGGGGCGTGTGATGAGTGTTTCTAAAAAAGCTGCAAGCTATACTGAGCTGTTTCTACAGTAAGGAAATGGCACTGGCAGGGGGACAGAGTGGGCGAGATGACACTCCCAGGAACAAGAGGACAGGACCCCTTTGGTATCCTGCACTCTCTCTCTAGTCCCCCCTGTTGGCAGATCCCAACGGGAGCAGCTGCCAGGCTGAAATGCAGTCAGAGCTGAGGAGGGGTGTACAACACACCTTTTGGGCAGAGAACAGAACTGCAAGACAGACTCTATCTAACAAATTCAAATATTGTGACTTGGCTATTTGCACCCTCCCATTAACCTGAAATTTTCAGAAAAGGGATTTGGAGCCAGGAAATCATATCGTCATAATTGGTACCGGGAGTGTTTGTGTCCATCCGTGGGGTGCCAGTGGTGAGCATATGCGTGAAACAGGAGTTGGGGGAAGGACGCTCACCTCACTTCTATGCCAACCTTACCAGTAATAAGGCATTTGGTTCCTATGAGACTGCTGTGTTTATTTTTCCCAACCCCCAAGAGATTTCTTACCTGGAAACTGGTTTCTTTGAAGATAAAATGTAAAATCATAAGTAAAATGGCTAATACAGTTCCTTACAGACAGCAGAAAATCAACAAATTCAAGGCCTCTTTTTCTTGCATCCTTTGTACCAACTGATACATCTGATAGAGAAAGAAATTTCTCCAAATGAAGTAATCATACTGGACAGAGAGTACCAAAAAATGTATACACATTTTAAGAAAGAAAAAAGCTGTATTAAAACATAATACTCAGTAGGGACACTCGTATATTACATCTTTCATCCATTGTAACTGCAGTAAGTCAAGCATGATGACTACAATTTGGGTACAGTTTTTTCCTTTATATGCATGCTTTTTTTTTGGCACCCTCTGTATATGTTAATAAAAATTAAATAGTTGATAGAAAATGATGGTTTACAAGTGGTTTTCACAACTATTTATTTCATTTCATTCTCTCCATAACCTTACAGGCAAAGTACTTATTCCCATTTTACAGACAAGTTGAAAACCTGACCCAAGGTCAGACTGAGCTCAGGGCAAGCAGGTAAAAATGTATACCAAGCTCAGCACCAGGGTTTCTGAAGCAGCGCTTTCCCCAGTCAGCCCAGAGATACCTCCCAGGCTTGTTAATTTGCATATTTCTGAATTTTGCTAAGGATCTTTGGCATTGTCTGGGACTTGGCATTTTCCACAAGCTCCACAGGTAACTGTGTTGCACAGTGAAGTCAGAGACTCATCCATCTCTACCATGCCTCATTGGTAATAGAAATGTATTCTGACAAAAGTCCTTTAATTGATTCCTGATGGTTAAGATCTACTCCTGAAATGATTCTTAGCGATTTTAGTATCTTGGTAGATATTGAATGAAGTAATTTTCAAAGTGTGTTCCTGAAATAGCAGCCTCAGGACTCCCTGGGAACAAGTTGGGAGTGCAAATTCTTGGACTGCAACAGACTTGGGGGGTGGGGCAAATGGAAGGACCCCTGAGGGCCACAGGTGGAAAGTGGATATGGGGAGCTGGAGTTGTGATGAGTCTTCTAGTAGCATCTGTTAAACTCCCTGACCTTCTTTCTCTGGATGGCCCCCTCTCCCACCTCCTCTGCACATGCCTCTGGTTACACTCTTCTAATCTCAGTCCTCACCAGGAACTTCACCCTCTCTGCACTCCCTATTTCTCTATCCTATTCGGCAGCTACCACTTCCTACTCTCCCAGATCATTCTCTCTAGTACTTTAAGTCCAACAACTCTTCCACTGGAAGGGAGCTCCAACCCACTGACTCTATCTCCTTTTCTCTTTCCTTACCCATACAGATTGGTCCTCCCAACCATGATCTTCAGTCCATAATTAGATTATCTTCTTGCACATACCCTTGTTTCCTTACTTCTGTGCTTTTATTGTCTTACTCCAGTCAAATCCACGGTGCTGGTTACAGCCAAAGCTCTGTCTATTCTGAGCTTGCTCTCACAGAGTTGAAAACCACAAGGAAAATAGAGCCATACTGACAGGTCTTACATTGAACTCAGACCTTAGGCCGTATTTCTTCTGCATCTACCTCCATTCCTTAGACAATCTCATTCAGTCCTCTGGCTTCTGACGCTCTCTATAGACAAGTGATTGTCAACTGGTGTGATATGGAACACTGGTGTGCCGTGAGAGGATCTTAGGTGTGCTGAGAAAATGTTCAAAGATCATCAATTAAATTATTTTCAGAAGCAGTTCAAAGCATGGTAAGTATATTTGTTAACTCTTTTGTTAATTTTTTTTTGATTAACATAATTTAAGTGCGCCTCAGACGTTTAACTCTAAGTTCAAGTATAACATGAGATGAAAAGGTTGAGAAACACTGCAATAGACCAACCATTCCTAAATTTTTATCTCCATCCCAGGTCCCTTCCTCAAACTCCAGAATCATTCAAAATCCAAAATCTCCTCTTGTAGACTGAGGATCTCAAGCTTCAGATTTCCAAAGCCCTTGACTCTATATCTTTCCCCAACCTGCTCTTACTATCAGCTCCTCCTTCATGGGGCTTGGCAGTTCCAGTCCTGCATTCATGCAAGCTAAGGACTTGGAGATTATCTTTCTTCTTTTCCTAAACTCCACATCAATATCATCTTTAAATTATATTCTGACTCTTGAGAATTTCATCCACTTGCGTCAGTGTGATATTAGTCCAGGACACCAACATCTCTCACCTGGACTATTTTACAAGATCCCTCTAAACACTTACTCTGTTCTGGTTTGTCATGCCCCCACCCTTAGCTGCAGCACAGGTAATCATTCTCAGAACAGGAAGACTATTCACGTCAACCCTCTGCTCAGAGCTTCCCATTGGCTTCTCATCTCCCTCACTGCAGAGGACAAATTTCCTACAGGTGCCTGTGACCAGCCTTCCCTTCTGCTTGGCCTCTGCCTCCCACCTCTCTCCTTCTCTCTCCCCAGCCTATGGTGCTGCCTACTCTAGGACACACCTTTTCTTAACCACCTTAGCCTGGGAGCGATGTAGGAAGTAACCACTGGGCCCTACTTGGAAGCAAAAGATCCAGAAAATGTAGTCAAGCACCCTATTAAAAATGTCTAATCCAGGTATTAGAGAGCAAGGCACTCTCTGCCTCAAAATGTAGCCAGGGAGTTTGGAAAAGAAAAGCAGTGGCCAATGAGTATACGGGAGATGTTTAGCAAAATTAGAAAACGTGAAAATGTATATGAAGATAGAAATCACAGTTTGCTCATTTAAAAAATTGACCACACTTTTAAATGTTAGAAATAGTGAATAAACAGGAGCTAAATGTCTATGAATAAGGGATAGTTTTAAAAGATCATGGCACATTAATTTTTCAAAGGCTATTTAATTGTTTAAAAAAAGTCATCTATCCACATTGTCATGGAGAGATGTTTGAGATTTGTTGGGTTTTTTTCTTGTTGTGTTTTTTATTTTTTGTTTTTTTAGAGATAGAATCTCACTTTATTGCCCTTGGTAGAGTGCCGTGACATCACAGCTCACAGCAACCTCCAACTCCCAGGCTTAGGTGATTCTCTTGTCTCAGCCTCCCGAGTAGCTGGGACTACAGGTGCCCACCACAATGCCCGTTTATTTTTCATTGCAATTTGGCCAGGGGTGGGTTTGAACCTGCCATCCTCGGTATATGGGACCAGCACCCTACTCACTGAGCCACAGGTGTGTTGTTACGTAAAAAAGGAAAGCCAGCAACAGAACAGATATATAGTCTGATCCCATCTACAATCATGTGCAGGCAATGTCAGTGTAAAAGCATGTTCCAGAAGGATGCTCACCAAATTATAACAGAGGTCCCTCTATGGAGGGAAACTGGATGGGAAAATCAGAGGAAGAGATGAGGAGAAGGAAGATTTTATCCTTTCTACTCTTAACAATTCTATATTATTGGTTTTTAAAAATATAAGTATTATCGTTTTTGAATTTAAAAGAGGACTTACATTAAATGAAAGAACAGCCAGGGGTTGAGAACAGTGTCAGGAAGTTGATTTCATCGTATCCCACTGGTGGACTTATAAATTAGCACAACCTTTCCGAAGAAAAATTTGGGAACATATGCACCAAAAATTTTAAAAGCATGGACATTCCTTCTAGGAATTTAATTTGAGAAATAGTATGCATCCTCCTTCATGTTTACATGGATGGAGCTGGAAAATATTCTTCTTAGCAAAGTATCCCAAGAATGGAAGTAAAAGTATCCAATGTACTCAGCCCTACTGTGAAATTTTAGCCTAGGAATATGGGGAGAGGGAGAGGAGGGAAGGAGAGGGGAGGGGACAGGGTGGGTGGGTGGAGGGAGGGTGGTTGGTGTGATCATGCCTATGGTTCATCCTATAAGGGTACATGTGAATCTTTCTAAATGCAGCATATAAATGTCTTAACACAATAACTAAGAAAAAGACATGAAGGCTATGTTAACCAGTTGGATGAAAGTATTTCAAATGTATACAGCAACAGTACACTGTAGCCCATGATAGTATTAATGTAACTGCTATGATTTAATAAAAAAATTAAAAATTTAAGCCCAGAAAAAAAAGAATATATATGGAAATACATTGTATCTAATGCAATAGACATGTATAGAGATCTATGTATATGTAGATAGATGGTGTGATTGTTTATAGATAGATAATCTCCTGTCTACACTGGCAAGAGTAGACCCATGTCAGAAAGACCACACAGAGAATAAATATGAAAATCATTCATTCACAGAAATATTATAATATTCACCTAAAACAATCAGTTTTCCTAAAAGTAGGTTTTCTAAATATTTACTAGTAATTTGCTAAAATTATCCATCTTTAAGATATTTCTCATTATTTAAAAAATATTGCAATTTTGCTAAATTCTAATTAGATAATTTTTTTAAAAAGATAAATTAGAATTGCTCTGAAATTACAAGTCCCTCTTTTAAAGAATATTTGCACACCCCAAACTTGAAATGACAAAGAGTAAGTTCCAAAAAGATGCAAAAGAGGATTGAATTTTAGGCAAACATGCATTGGCAAGTGATTCGTGGACAAAAGTTGATTTAGCCAAACCAGATTTGGCATATTGATCTTGGTACAATGAGGCCTACAGATGACTTTTTTCCTTTTAAGTGTTTTCCTGCTATCTTTATTGTTTCTTTCTTTGTTTCTCTAATTTTCTTCTTTCTTCTTTTCTCTTTGCTTATCTATACCTTCTAATTTTCTGCAACGATATCACTCTTATAATAAAGTAAAAACAAGGACTTTTTTTTTTAAACAGTAAAAAGAGATTCTCACACTCACTAAAGGTGGGCAAATCTGGACTCTATGACTCATTCCAACTGTGACATCCTTTGATGGATTCAACAAGCAAGCTGCTTCTGGTACCTACTATGTGCTAACGATGGAGATCAGTGTCATCTAGGCATGCCCTCCTTGCCAAGAGCCTAACAGTGAATACCAACAAGTGTGGCAGATCCCTCACTCCACTGCTGCCAAAGTTCTGGCCTGGTAGGCAGCCCTGGGGAGTGCTAACTCTGCCCAGAGAGCCCATTTGGTTGACAGCATGCTGACTTCCACAGCTTCTACTATGAATGTGGGAGTCATTATACACCCCTCATTAGCATTGAAAAACCATCTGGTGGTCATTAGAAAGCAAACATTATGTATAATACATTAGGTCCTAAAAACTATTTAATTAACATCAAGGTCTAGACAAAATCCCCCCAATAAGGGGGATTCCCAGATAAGGGGCAAGTTTGCCTTCCCCCTTATCCCTATAGCAGATGGGGAATTATGTCAGGATACAAGCCTGCCTGCTCCAGGAAGTGCCTGGCGCACATTCAGTTGGTTCAATTCCAAGGTCACTGGCTAAATGGCTATTTCTTTTAAGATCCTGTGAAGTTAAATTTCTTTAACTTTTGATAGTCCCATTTATAAGGGGAATGATACCCTGAAAATGCCACAGTGGGGGACAAAACTATACCTTCCCCTGACTGGCACACAAGTTTCCCTCTCTGGGATTTGATGTGATACAGTTGAAAGAATTTTAAATTAGGAATTAGAAAACTGTGTCCAGCTCTGCTTACTCTCTGTGTGATCTTGGCTGAGTTGCTTAACTTCCCAGAGCCTTTCCCTTCCTCCCTTGAATGGGTGGGCTCTCTGGAGGCTTTTTGGATTCTCCTCGACAAAAGTCATCAAGTCAATATTGGTTTTATGCATCGGCCAGTTTGGGATTTCAGAATCAAACTAGCCCAGACTCCATGCAGCTTCCACAAAGCAGCATCTCCGAGTGTCTGGAGAAAGCTATGGACTCCGGTGCTTTGAAATGACACAGGGAAGGGGCAATTCCCAGTATCTATTTTCCCAGAGGATTCCAATGAGGGTCCCCGCATCCCTCCTGAGACCTGTGTGCTCTGTCCATCCTCTGGACTCAGGCCACACATGCCAGCTACTCTTTAAGGGTATAACTGCATGTGAGGGGCAGACATCGCTGGACTCATGACTCCCCATCCCACACGTGCCATCAAGTGACTTCCTGGCCCCACACAGGGAAATGGCTTCAGTTTCCTGGGCTCACACTGGTCCTGGGCTCCTCTTAAAGTTTACTCTCCTCTCTATTTATCCAGTCTGGGCCAGGCCCGCTGTTAGCACTGGGAATACAGTACCTTGGGACACAGTTCTTTCCTCAAGAACTCACGAGTTACTGTGAGGAACCAACGTACAGGAAACTACAACCCAGCCGAGACAGAAACAGCAGCAAGCTCCTCCCCCTTACCCCGCCACGTGTGGCCCTGACACCAGCAAGACCAGCAAGGGTGACATTCCTGAGTGTGCATTAAAAATGCAAAAGATGTGGCCATTAAACAAGTTCTGAGATATATAAAAATCAAGAAACAAACGAAGCCCTCCCAGCTTATTGGCAAAAGCCGAGCAAGTTGAAACTTGCATGGTCAATCGGAAAGGACGCTGTCCACCGGTTTCCTGGAGGCGAACAGACGGACTGTAACACAGGCTGTCTCAAAACATTCCTAGTGGCCCCCATACCCTGTGCACCCAATCTCCCAAATTAGAGTAGTCTGCGCTTTAAGAAGGTACTAGGTAGGCCAAAAGTTTTCAAGTTCCAGGGGTTTGGGGGTTTGAGACCGAGGGATTTCCCAGAACATGAGTTCACAGTGGTAAAGCTGGGACCGGCTCAGTCACAGGGAGAACAGTCATTATCCCATACGGAAGGGTCCAGAGCTGTGGCTTAAGGGTTAAGAAGCAAAGTCTGGGAAGACGGGAAGCCTGAGATGACCGTGGAAGTTAGGTGGAAGAAAATGGCTGAGGACGGCTGGGTGCGGCGGCTCATGCCTGTAATCCTAGTAAAACTGAGTGGGTGGTGCCCCAGCCGGCTGGGTGAGCTGGGAGCAGGACCTGCCGCCTCCGCCCTGGCGGTGTTGGGGCAGAGGCTGTTGGTAGAGGAACCAGCGGCTTGGAGTGTGGGCAGGGGGCCCACAGGAGGCTCCAGTAGCTACAAGGGCCAGACAGCTGCTGGGGAGATGCACCTGAACACAGAACCCCCCATTTCCTAGGCCTGGTCAATTTCATGTAAGTTTCCTAGGCCTGGCCAATTTCATGAATGGAATGTATCCCTTCATAAAGCGTTCATTCACCTTGCCCCAGAGGAAGGGACTATATCCATTCATTAATGCGTTCATTCACCTAGCCCCAGAGGAAGGGACTGTATCCCTTCATAAGGCGTTCGTTCACTTTGTCCCAGAGGAAGGGACTGTATCCATTCATTCACCTAGCCCCAGAGGAAGGGACTGTATCCATTCATTAATGCGCTCATTCACTTTGCCCCAGAGGAAGGGACTGTATCCATTCATTAATGCGCTCATTCATCTTACCCCCGAGGAAGGGACTGTATTTTATTTGCGTTATCAAGTCCCAGCCTAATGTAACTACAATGGACCCCTGCGACTATATATACCCCTAGAAAAGAACCCAGGCAGAGAGGGGAGATTTTTTTTCCCCACTTGGGTTATTCCTCTCTGCCAGGAATGCTGGTATTTTTTTCTTTGTATTCTTTTCTGCAAAATAAATCCTGTCTTACCACTGATCTGTGGTCCGTGCATTCATTCTTTGAATCTCTGAGACCAAGGACCTATTGAAGAAGAAATTCTAGTATCACTAGCACTTTGGGATGCCGAGGAGGGTGGATTGCCTGAACTGACAAGTTCAAAACCAGCCTCAGCCAGATCAAGACCCCGTCTCTAAAAACAACTGGATATTGTTGCCAGAGCCTGTCATCCCAGCTACTAGGGAGGCAAAGGCAAGAGAATGGCTTGAGCCCAAGAGTTTGAGGTTGCTATGAGGTATGACACCATGGCACTCTACCAAGGGCGATAAAGTAAAACTCTGTCTCAAATAATAATAACAATAATAAATAATAATAAATAATAAATGAATAAAAGAAATAAAATGGCTGCTGAGGAGAAAAGTCTGGAGATAGCCAACATGGCTGGTGTAGCTTTGCAATCTTGTTCCCAGAGGTCCAGCTTAGCACCCTGATGCTTCAATGCCCAACACCAGAGTGGGTGAAGGGGTGCCAAATAATTTGTTCTACGCCAAGTGGGCAAATGGTCAATGCGAACATGGTATTTTTGTAGTTCTCAATTTGCCTATTAGTCATCCTGCTAAGTTTTCTTGTATGCTTATCCCCAAGTATTATGTTGTTAAGAGAAAAATAGTTTTGAAATCTTTGTTGCAGAGAGAAGTGTAAGGTTTTGTAGCCTAGAAGCCTTCAGGTTACATTCTGGTTCTTTTTGTTTGTGGACTATGTGATGATAAGCACAGTCACATGAGTCTTTGGGCTCAGTGCATCTTTAAAGTGGGGTCATGTGGCAGGTCTCCAGGACCACCCTCTGATTTGATGATTCACAAGAAGGACCTGTGAAACTCAGAAAAGCTGATGTACTCATGGTCATGGATTACTACAGTGAAAGGACTTAGATTAAAATCACCAAAGGTACACAAGACACAGTCCAGGAGACACAAATGCAAAGTTCCTATTGTCCTCTATCAGCAGATCGTATGGATGGTGCTTAATTGTCCCAGAAATCATATGTGAAGGATTGCCAAACTCAAAGATCACCAGAGACTTAGTATCCAGGGTTTTTATTGGAGGTCAGACACAATGGCATGACGTGTACATGTGACTGTCCTTGGTTACTCTGTCTTCAGCATCCCCAGAGGTCAAGGCTGCGAGGCCTCAGGAGAACAAACCAGATGTTCACTTCAGATCACATTGTTAGTATAAGCTATCTTCTAAACTGTCTGGGATGGGCTAAGGTTTCATTCACACAAAGACACTCTCAGCAGGGAAGACGCTCCAGAGGCTCAGGGGTTCTCTCTCAGGAGCTGGCCAAGGGCTAGACCTTTCCTTGAAAGGTGCAGGACTTGGATCCACTGAATCTTATGAATTAACCTTTTCCTACATATGAAGATGATAAACTTTGCCTTGCAAGAGACAGATTATATGTCTTCTGGTACATAGCAGGTAATGAACATAAGAAGCCTTGTTTTATTTCTTGAGTACAAAATACCTTTGCCAAAGTTTCCTCCATGGTTCTGCAACTTTGCATATTTTTCCGTTCTGTCAGGCTGTCTGCATCTTCTGCCTGATAAATATTCTGTCAAAGGCCCTTTCTCTAAGCCTTCCCCACAGACCAAGCCCTCAGTAACCCTTTCTCACTCATTCTGGGACCAACCCCCAGGTTACTTTTCTTAAAAAATAAATATAATATTATTTTTCTAAAAATAATGTGAGCTTACCACAAACTCAAGCAATACAGAAAAAGCAGACAAACACACAACAAATTAAAACCATCTCAAATTATCTCACCCCAAACTGATCATGGATACTTATTATTATTGTTCCACCTGTTTTTCTGTATGTAAATATAGATAAGCAATAGATTGATATTTTTCTAAATATAGAATCATGCAGCATTTTTAATTAAAGGTGTTTAATGTTATTTGAATTTACCAAAACAAAGAAATTAAAATGAAATAGCAGGAATTACTAATCTTGAAATGTTTCTTTAATATATAATAGATATTTTAAAAATACCTCTGATGTTAAAAAAAAATAAGAAAATTATCCTTATAGACATTAGGTGTTTTTAAACTAACTCATTTCCATTTTACGCAGCATTGATTGATGATTGACTCCCAGAAGCCATGAGGCCATTAGCCCTCTCATCCTTCCTCCCACCAATCCACCCACCACCTCCTGATTTTTATTAGCTACAACATCATCTTACACTGTCAAGGTTTGTACATTTGCATTCTGCTTTATAAGACTAATTCTAACAATTATTTAGTACTAGGTCTGCATTTAAATGGATACAATCCTCACCTTTACCACATCCTCCATTCCTGTGTTCTATGCCTTGATTCATTTCTTAAGTGACATGATTTCATTTTTGAGTAACTTTTTTTCCAGTAAGAGCTCAGGAGTGCAATATTTCCTGAGTTATATGAGTTATTTAAGAATATCTTTCTGTTGCCCACTCATTGAACGACATCTTGGTTATAGCTGATATTCTTGAATCACAACTTCCTTCAAAAAATGTAGACATTGGTCTATTACCTTTGACTATTGAATAATGCTGTGGTCAGTCTTCTTGTCTCCTGCCTCTGTGACTTACTTATTTTTCCTGGATGCTCAAAGAGCTCATTCTTTTTCCTGGAAATCCAGCAGCTGAGCTAGGATGTGTCTCTGCATTACAAGCTTCCTCTGCTTCGGCGCTCTGCAGCAGACTATAGCAGAGCAAGGCTCTTGGTCTGCAGAGTCATGGATTTTTAAATTTCATTCTATCTTTTCATAATTTTTCTGTCCTATTTATTGTGTTCTCAACCTCAAACACTTTGTTTATGCACCAACTCCCCAAAATTTCTATCTTTAAGCCACACCTCTCCTCAAAATTCCAAAATTATGCATCCAGTCATCTCCTGTAATTTCAACTGAATTAATTTGCCAATTCCAGCCTCTGGTTCCCATCACCCACCTGCTCCAGCACAGTCTTGTCAATCTGATAAGTGGGAAATTTATCCTTCCCAGATGCTCAAGTCAAAACCCTTGCAGTTATCTTTGACTTCTCTCTTCCTTCCATACCCCACATTTGACCCTTCAGCAAATTCTGTGATCTCTCCCTTCAATATAACCAGAATCTGATGACTTCTCACCCACCTTCCCTTCTACCCTGCTCCACCCCACCATTCCCTCTTGCTTCCATGACTGTGATAGACTCCACACTTAACTCTTTACTTCAGCCTACTTCACAACAGCCTAATCTTGAACTCAGCCACTGTGACTCTGTCCCTCTTCTGTTCAAGACAGTCTTTAAAATCCACACCCAAATCCCCACAGTGACTGACAGGGTGGTGCCAATCTGGCTCTGTCTGCTTCTTTAACCACATCTCCTGGTGCCCTTCACTTTGCTGATTCTGTCCTAGTCACACCACTCCCCACGAAGCTCTCAAACATATCAGGCACGCTCTCAACCTGGGGCCTTTACGCCTGTGTCCACTACTGGACCTTCCTTCCCCTGAGTGTGCTCAGAGCTGGTTCCCTTGCTTCCTTCAGCTCTCACCTCCAGAGTTGCCCTGTGAGGCCTTCACTGAGCATCTGTCTGAAATAGCCGCAGCTCCACCACTACTCACTGTCCCTTTTTCTTTCCTAATGCTTCTTCTTGGCACTTACCACCATCAGACATGTTAGCCTGCTTGTTTATTGTCTGTAAGCTCACTGAAGACTCTGTCACACAGATGTGTTCCACAATATTTGTTAAACAAACAGGACGACTGCTGGATTTATCTTTTCCTGCCCTCCTTATCCATTAGCATCTGTCTAATTATGTTTCTGCACTTTTTGATCTGCCTTCGTGGTGCTGTTTTTAAGCCTTTTCACATTCTCAGTAATTGAATTTTCAGGGATGTCTGTTCCCTCCTTGACTTTCTTAATTTTAGTTTCGAGTTCTGCAATGAAAGTTTGTTTATTTTACCATTTTTCTTTCTTTGGGCTACAAATGTCCCTGTGTATCAAGTCCTCTTGCTTTATTATCTCATCCGTGAGTGCCCGTTATTGAATTCATACTCTTATTAGAGTGCTCAATAACTAGAAGTGCTTGTGGGGAATTGCCTTCTGTTCCTTGGGTTATGTTTTCTTCTAGACTGGATTCTCTGCTGATATTTTGCACGATTTTTTTTTCTGTTACTTCATTTTTCCCCTATAGTTTGTGCAGTTGCCATCCTCTTTTTCCTTTTCTTCACCATGTTCTCACTGACCTGATCTAGATGAAATCTTTTTGTTCTGATGTGACTTTTAAGACTAGCTTTTTCCCAAAAACATTCTTTGAGGACAGCTATTGTGTGCTCCTCTTGGTGTGTCTTTTTGGGATCCTGAGGTCTTGAATGGTGACAGGCAGTGGAAAAGGACAGGGAAGCTCAGCTGACCTGTGTGCAAACTTGTCTCAGGTGGGACACTCAGAATTACTGGTGGCCACCGGGTCTTCTGAGATTGCATCAAATGTCCTATTCCAGTGTTTACTTACTTGGAGGGTTGGAGAAATTAAGCTACTGTAGGAAGAAAAGGATACCTCAGGCTTCATTGCTCTGATTCAACATGGTGACCCCAAGTCTTCATGGTGTCAGGGCACATCACTCTTCTGGACTTCTTTGCTTTCTAAGTGTCATTAGTCTCATCCTAGAAGCTTTTGCCACAAATTTTCAATTATAAGCATTGGGGGAGCCGATTCCTGGAGCCCAGTTGACCTGGTTGGAAAGTTCAACCAAGGCATGGTGGTAATTGAAGGCAAAAATGAATGGAAAATGGAAATAAAACTGGAGCAGCGCAGGCATTGTGAGTAAAGAGCAAAGTAACTTTCACAAGTTTCAGGGTAACAAAGAGAGATTTTATTTAGGAAGAACGAAGAGAAAGCTTAGAGAACTTCCAAAGAGAGTTGGAAGAGGGACCCTCTCAAGAAGGAGAGAAGGTGAAAGAGATAGAGACAAAGGCCTACAGGGTATTCATGCTCCATTCAAACTGGGTTCCAGTCTCTCACTTCTCTGCACCTCCAGGCAGCATAGAGCTTTTCTATTGGTCATTGACTGTCTCCTCCTATTGGTCATTGGTTACTTAGGTCACTTCCTACCCATTGTTCCTGTGGGCCCTCCAGACTTCCTGGTTTAGCAGGCCAGGTTTTCTTCTCATCCTCCTTGAAGCCCCATTTTTAGTGCTCCTTCTCCATAAGAAGGAAAAGATAAGATTAAGCTTATTCCTCCCCAGATTTGGATGATCTGTGTGAAAATTCTTATGTAAGTTCCTAGGGTTGCCATAACCAAATATCACCTGGCTGAACAACAGGAATGAATGTGCTAACATTTTTGGAGTCTGAAGGTCCAAGATCAAGATGCCAGGAAGTTGGTTTCTCCTGAGGCCTCTCTCCTTGTCTTGCAGATGGCTACTTTCTCAGGGCTTCCTTCAGCTTCCCTTCCTCTGTGCTCACATCTCTGATGTGACTTCCTTCTCTTATAAAGACTTCAGTTCTATTACGTTACAGATCTCACCCTAGTGGTCTCCTTTTTACCTAATCATCTCTTTAAAGACTGTATCTCCCAAAACAGTCCCTTGCTAAAGTTCTGAGGCAGTGGGTTTCAACTGGTGTGCCTACAGAGAATTTGAGACATGCCTCAAAAATTTTTAAAGATCATTAATTAAATTATTTCTGAAAGACGTTAAAAGCATAGTAAGTATGTTCTTTTGCTCTGTTTTTTTTTTTTTTTTTTGGATGAACGTAAGTTAAGTGTGCTGTGAAGGTGTAACTATAGGTTCAAATGTGCCATGAGATAAAAAAAAAAAAAAAAAGGTCAGAAAAACACTTTCCTGGTTATTAAGCCTTCAACATATGAATGGGGAGTGAGTAATAATTCAGCCCATAACAATTCTCAAAATGTAGGTGACTACCTAGTTACAGCTCTTGGGGGCATTAAGAGCATCCCAGGCTCTTCCCTCCACTTGGCAGGGCTGTGCTCCTAACTTTTGTTTTTTGTTTTTATTTTTGTTTTTCCTGGACTTGTGTCATTGCGCTGTGGTTGAATTGCTTTAACTATTGGTTCATCTTGTTTGGAACCTTTGGTGAATGCAGAGGGAGACTGGGTATTGTGAGATCCGATTCCACAGAAGTTTGTCTTCTGCCACAGATCTGTCCTGCACTCACCCTGAGGACCAGGCACTGTGCTGTCCTGCCAGGTGCTGGCCACAGTATGAAGACCAGCACATCCTGACCCCCTCGGGCCCACATTTCATGCCTGTCATCTCCTCTCCTCAACCTGATCATGACATATGAGGGGGGAAATTTCCTCATCTTCCCTCCTGTTAAATGCCTTGAGGCCTAGCCTAGTGCTTTGCCTGAAGTTGTGGGTGTTTAATAAAAACCATTTAGAAAATGAAACAGATCTGAGAACTCTAAAAGGTACTGTCACCACGGTATTTGTTCTTAGCACCAAAGAAAGAAAGAAACCTGCTGAATTCTCTCCTGATTTCAAAGGAGAGGTGAAGAAAAGGAAGGCTCACATCTGGGCAAGTTTTAACCATGAACAACTTTTATAATCAATTAGAAACCCTTTGTTAGCAGGCCAGATGGCTGCTGTACCCGAAAAGGAAATTAAATATATAGGCATGGCAGTTGGAAGGGAGAAATTAGAAATTCCTTTCTAAAGAGAAAGGACTTCATCTAGAGCTGCCCTGGAGGTGTGGTTCATAGCGGCCATTGGTTTCCTAGCAACCAAGCCCTTTCCTTTGCAGAAGTATTTCAGGATCCAGTCTTTGAAAGATCTCCATAGACACTGGAAGATGCACCCAGAACCCATAACTTCCAGAAAAACTAGAAAAGCCGAGACCAATAAGAATAAGAGGGGCAGCCTCTCCTCTCCCAGCCTGGTTTACCTGGTATCCCCATGGGACCAGTCCCTCCACATTTTTGTCATGAATCCTGGCCTGGACAGGCTACAGAGTCCAAGATTCAGAACTGTGGAATTGCTGGACACACAAAGGGTTTCTAAGGCAAATCCTGGATGTTTTTATACCCACAATTCAGAGTGTACACGTTTCACTTCTGCTCAACCTTCCGAGTCTCCCTCCCGGATTACTGCAACCACCCCCTAATTGATCTCTTGCCTCTGAGTCTTTCCCTTCTCCAGTCACTCCTGCTCCTCATGCAACTGGGATTATCTTTGCAAAAGGAAATGCTACTCATATATGTGCCACGAGACCTTTTGTGATTTGGCTTTCCCCTCCAGCTCTTTCTTTCTTCCACATGTCACCTCTGCTTAGGACACACCATACTGTTTGTAGCTCCTTGAATGTACCAGGCTATTTCACACCTCTGTGGTCCTAGGACATGCTTTATCTTCCGCATGAAGATAAATCTCATTTCTAAAATTGCTTGATTCCTCTTTATAATTTCCTAACTCTGTTTCTGTGCCTTGTCTGCCTTGTATGTTCCCCTCTTTGCTCCTATAGGACTATCTATGAAAAACATGCCCTAAGTGGTAACCTACTTCTCTGGGCCCCCATCTAGATGGGAACCCTTTAATGACAAGAAGCTGTTTTACTTTCCCCCATATTCTCTACACCCAGGAGAGGGTCTGCTAAAAAGTAGATGCTAAGTAACTGTGTGGTGGGTTAAGGAGTAGAGAGTGAAGTGGTCAGTATGACCTGGCTCCCATAGGTATTTCTGGCTGCTCTTGAGACTAGAGATCTGCTTTTATGAGATGCTGGCTGAATAGTATAGAAATAAGTATACAGAGTGCTTAAAGTTCTGGGCAAGTCCACACAGAAACCTGCATTCTAACCTCTCTGGACCTGTGGTCTAGAAGGGATATAGCAACAGGATAATAACCCAAAATATCTAGAATCTGAGTTTGTTAAAAAAAAAAAAAAAAGAAAAAAGATATTACCTACAATAATTTCTTACCTGGAAGAAAAGTGAGTTCTTCATAAATGATTCCAGAGATAAATTTAAATATTTTCCATAACTTAGAACAGAGACCTATGAAGGGAACCCATTCTATTACTGAGCATGCCTAGTTAAAGTCTGAACCAAACAATTTTTATCTTAATTATGAAATCCAGCCAGTTTGTATGCTTTAGCTCTTTGCAGATAAGGACTATCTCCTTGTGAGTTGGCTGAAATCTGCTTCCATATGTCTTCTGCATATTGATTTGGACTTTGTCCTTTGCTGTATCCCAGGCAAGGAGGATTCTTTACTCTATATTACTCTTCAAATACTAGCAGACTAATTTCATGCTCTCTTTCTTGCCCTTGTTCTCTAGGCTAAACTCTTTGGGTTCCTTCAACTGTTCTTTATGAGACAGAAATTTTCAGCTAGAACTTCTCATTATGGTCACCAGAGTTTGTATTTTTTTTTTATCATATACATCCTTTCTTGTTGAGAAGAAATTATCCAATTCTAATTGCCAACACTGCAAAGGTCTGAGATTTTACATTCTTTGTAAGTTAATTAACAAACGAACCTGCCAAAGTCTCATGCATGCTGGCAGAGGACACAAGACTTCTGGGTCAGAAACAAGGTCAATACAGCAAAATCAATAGCTGAAATATTGTCACTTCTTCTGCCAGCTCCTAAGCCCCAGTTCCCACAGAGAGATTTGAGAATTACCAGATAACACTTGCATACAGAGTAGGCTGTGTTTAGAAGAGGAATCAGGAGCTTAAGAAACACATCTCTCACAATACACTGCCACCAAACCTACCTCCTCCACCTTTTCTCTGAAGAGAGACATTATCTTTATCTTCCGAGACTGTTTTCTATATGAACTGACTCAAAAAGATAGTTCAGAAAAGGTTTTCAACGCCTCTACTTGCAGGATATACAAAAACGTGAGAGCTCCATGGCAAATAATGTTCCAGTACCGACTATAGGCACTTGCATTCAGGAAATGAAATAGCTCTGTGGCTGTAAGTGGATCATACAAAAGAGACAAATTGGAAACAGCTCTGGTCTCTGGAAACAACCAGTGTGAGTATCGTCTTCAGGTTCATGGCGCAGAAAGACCTGTGCCTCAGAAAAGCTACAGCTTTGAATTACAGAGCACCACAGACAGTGGACACATATCCACACATTCATTATTTACGAGTACTTTCCTTCCTCTATTTAAATGTGTATTTAGTAAAACAGGGGTCAGAACCCATGGAATCCCTTTGGAAATGAATTCTAGGTCCCTCGTGGCTTGTGGCATTTTTATTTATTATTTTAATTATGCTTATTGTATCCAGCCTACAAGATCAAGCAAAGGGCATATGTGCATGAAAAAAAAAATTGGTTTATTATAAAAATTGCTAGTGAATTTTTGTGACCATAACAGTATAGAGACAGCTTAATTCTAAGCAGAACAGTCATGAAATTATGACAAGTTTTGCCAGAATTTTCAAGTTCATTCAGCTGGTTTTATGTCTCTGGATTTGAGAAGAAATTGGGTTTTATTCATTTATTTATTCAATAAATATAATAGAATCTCCATATTTGACCACCTTCCTATATTGACCACCTCCTTAAGTTGACACAATTTTCATAGACCAGACATGCACCATATGTACATATTAGTACATTAGGCCCAGTTCCTTATGTTGCCCACCTCTGTATGTTGACTAGCTTGTTCCAGTCCCTTGGGTGACCAACTTACAGAGGTTCTACTGCCAATAATGAACTGTGCCAAGCAATAATAGAGATGTTGAAAGATAGAGCAAATAAAAAAGACAATGCCCCTGACCATACACATGGAGTTTACATCTTAGTATGGGAGACATAGAAGAAACAGGCAAATACACAGGTAAATGATGTCAAGTAGAATGATTCTGGAGAGTGATGTCAGCAATATGGCAGATAGGACCTTACAGGGCTCATTCCATAGCAGAAACATGAATATGAACAAGGATCTGTGCACAAAAATATCTTCACAAAAGAGAAATAATCCAGTAAAAGATTACATCAACTGAGTATAGCATAGAAATTAAGACAGGAAATATTGAACATGGCAGAAAGGACAGTTTTGCATTACCCACTTCATCCCTTTCCTTTCCCAGGCCCACACAGCATAGAACAGCACAGTGTAGAGATACCCTCCAAGTATGGAAAAGAGAGCAAAGTGAGCTTGTGAATTCACTGTGGACCCCAGAATCTGGCCTGTCCCAGTAATCTGCATCACCAAGTAATCTTCTAGAAACCCAGATCCCAAGCCCAGGCCAGTATCAGGCCAGCCCAAATGGCCTGGGTTCCAGGATGGCCTTCGTGACTCTAGACTGCAGAAGTCTCCCAGCACTGGGCCAGCCTCCATGGGCACAGAGTCTGGGTCCACTCCAGACTCCAAGCCAACCCCTGCATACCTAGGCACCACATTTGCCCCTGCAGACCAAAGCTCTAGGCTCATCCCAGCACCAGGTCAATCCCCACAGAGCCCCACTCCCGGCCCACCATAATGCCAGGTCCGCCCTCAGACCCTGGTAGTAAGTAAACCCCCACAAACCAGACGACAGACAGGCACCTGCATACTCAGCTTCCAGGCCAATCTCTATGGACTGAAGTTCCAAATTTATTCGTGTACCAGACCAGCCCCTGAAGTCTCAAGTGCTAGGCTGCATTTGTGGTCCCCAACTCCAGGTACATTTCTGCAAACCCAGTTTTCAAAACCACCTCAGCTGACCCTAGCACCAGGGTGGCCCATGTGAACTCAAGCTCTATACCCCTCGCCATAGACCCAGGCACCAGGTCAGCTCACCATAAGGAGTACACCAGCAAGCTCTTAAGTATCAGAGGCCCTTCCAGATCACCTGGCTAGGACCTCTGGGTGGGCTGACTGGAGAAGGACTTCTCCTGCCAAAGCCAGTCTGTAAATATTGGAGAAAGTACCTACTTTTTTCAAAAGTGCAAACACCAACTTAAGGCCACAGGGATCACAAATAATCAGCAAAGCATGTCACCACCAAAAGAACAAAATGAGCACCAGTAACCAACTCCAAAGAAATGGAGATCAGTGCAATGCTTGACAAAGAATTAGATTTAATCATCTTAAAGAATCTCAGTAAGCTATAGAGAATACCGATGACACAGAAAACATACTAAATTGAATTAGAAAGACAGTGCATAAATAAAATAAGAAGTTCAACAAAGATACAGAAACCATAAAAAAAGAACCAAATGTAAATTCTAGAGTTGAACACAATGACTAAGCTAAAAATTTTCATGGCAAACCCCAGTAGTGTTTATGGCAGAATGAATTAATGAATAAATAAATATACAAGTATCCTATGTTTAAGTACCTTCTCTATTAATAGTAAAAAAAAAATTGACTGCATCCCTCTGGACCACTATAAAGGCTTCTCTAATAATTTTGAAAATATTTACTTTTAGTTTGCTTTGAATATAATTGAATAAATTGCTTTAATTCTACAATGCATTAATCAGCCACATTTCAAAAATTTCACACTGTTACTATTCTCAAATAATCTTAATATCATTAGAAATAATCTTGTTAGCTCCCTTTTCCTCTGAATATTTGAACTATTTGTGATCTCAGAAATGATTTTTGTATTTAATGGTCTGAAAAACTCACTTAAGAGGGATTAGGAGACACTGAGAACCCCTAGAGAAACATGACTCTTCTTTAGGTATAATTGTTTCTTGGTTACCTTTCAAAGAACTTAAATTTTTAATGTCTTTATAACTGTTTAAAATGAAACTCAAAATCATTGGCTAGTATCACTCATAACAGAGTGTGTTAAATAGTTGAATAGAATGCCCCTGAGTTACTGTAGTTCAACAATGTGTGATGTTTGTTTTAATTTGAGTCTTCTCAGAAACAGAGCCTGAGACAGGATTTGAGTGAGACATTTATTTAGAACATATGAGAAACCCCAGTAGGGAAACAGGAAAAATAATATAGGGAAGAGAAGGTAGTCAGTAAAGGATGTGCTATTCAGGTAGTTACCCAGGGGGTGCCTGGAGCTTTATCCTGGAGAAACTTGGAGAAATAATGCAAAACACACCCTCCACAGATATCCTGCTCCAGAAGGGCCATTTGTTAAGTGGTTGTTAATTTCCAAATACTTCACACTTGCCTTTTGCTGTGATAGGTGTGCCTGGGAGAAGAAGGGAAAAGGTCTCTGGCACAAAGATGAAAAGACAGATAAGTTGATATAAATGGATGAGATGCTGACTGTAGCTTTCCTGTTCCCAACCATATGGAGGTACATTCAAGCTCACACTTCAGTGAGCTCTCCTCTCCAACAAAGAAGAATAAATAACTACTCCCTTCAGCCATACTTGGCAGCGGACTCAGTTAGAACCTAGAACTTAGGCTTTAGAGAGGGCTACAACACCAAACAAACAAAGAAAACCTTTCCCAGAGGATGGGGTAGAGGGGAAAGCAGAAACCATAATTTTACAAAACATATTAAGGGTAAGAAAAATTGAAATAAAATTAAATTGATAAAAACTCTGCTTAAAGTGAACAGCAATTAATCACAGAAGTAATGGCTGAGAAAAAAAACAATCAGTGGGACAAAATGATGTAGTGTCTACCTGGAAATCAACTGTATGGAGAGAAAAAGGCAGAGGAAAGGGTAAGAGATGGCTTCTTGGCCCAACCAGATCAGAGTTATCTTTAGTTTCTTACAAAGGAGGACCTGGATATTGATACTGGGACAGCATTGCACTCGTGGCTGTTGTATATCCATCTAATCACTTGTATTGGATCTTTTTCCACAGTAAAGGATTAGTTTTGCTCAACTAATCCTTTTATCATTTTATAAAGTCCTAGAGTAAAGAAGTTATCTAGATATTGCTGTATTCAGATACCAGGCCTGGGAAGACACTTTGTGATTTTTGCTAGGTCAAGAGTCTAATATTATTAAAGCACTTTTTAAATACACACACACACATGCACACACGCCTACACACATGCAGATTTCTGCCGGGCATGCTGGCTGCACACCACAAAATGTCTCCTGAACAGCAGGAATTTTAATTAAACTAGAGGAAATCTAATTTGGCCTAAATTGACTTGCAACAAAGGTGTTAAGAGGACCAGAAATTGTTCTGCAACATGGATGTTTGGGGAGGGGATGGACTCCATCCACTGACAATTGTACTAAAAGTGATGTTGAAAATATGAAGCCTCCTAAAGATGCCCCAAAGCCTGAAAATGCTAAATCATGACATTCTGCTTACAGAAGGAAACTTATCATTAACATCTACCCTTAAAAGAATTCCACCTGAAGGTACAACCAGTATTAGGGATTGATCCCTGATAACATTCAAATGAAGTAAGGGAGGAAGATGAGGATGTAAATATGGAGACAAACTCTTACTTGTGTAGACTGGAAGAAGAAATGGAAGTGTTTTCCCATTTGGACAGGGAGTAATATCAATCTTCCTTCTGTATCCCAATCAGTTGAATTTTCTAGACTGAGAAGAAAGCTTTTGATAGTAGGAATGAAAGAATGACCCAACAGAACTGGACAGGCTTAGCAAAAGGGTAAGGGGGTGAGATATGTGCATTTGAGGATGCCACCACAGAGCTGTTGAAGGTATGTATCATGGGATTTAGATTAAATAAAAAAGAGAGCAAAACATCAAAAAGGGGGTAGTGGATCTTCTGGCAAAGGTCTTGTGTCCTCCCTTCTTTGGGAGGACAGCAGTTTGAGGTGGTTAAAAACCAGAAGCATTGTAAAGGAGGGATTAAGCTGGAAGGAGGGAAATTTAGGTCATTGTGGGCTACGGAAATTTGCATTTTATAGGTGTAGGATTCCTGGCAATGACCATGGGTGTAGGTGGTTGAAGGGGAGTGAGTGTGAAAATCACAGAGTCACAAAGCAAAAGGAGGTGGGAGGACTGGCTGGTGGCTGATTCACCTGCACAGATGCTGTCCATGATAACTGAAGGAACTGGGGTGGAGAGGAAAATAGCTCTACAACTGCCAAAGTCTTCAGTGTGGCAGGGAAAGAGGTCAGAAGTTAAGCAAAGAATGCCAGTGAGAAGTGGAAAAGAGTGGTGTGAATGAATGACATTAGCATCAAAGGAAGAGGGCTTTCATGCCCACAGACATGACAGAGCCCTGCTCTGGAAGCATCTGGGAAAATTCTCTCATGCATGGATCCCCTTAAGATGTGAAGTCTGGGAGAAAATAAATGCAGTCTCCCGCCAGAAAAGTAAGTGCCTCCCAGGTCCAGCTGCTGTTTTCTTAACTTGATGTTCCCAGTTGTGTCCTACATAACAATAGCTCTCCCAAAAAGTAGGGACAAAATAACAAATAATGTAAAATAAAGGTTCCGTGATCACATAAATTTGGAAAATACTGCATGAGATACCCTCCTCTAGGAATATCATCTTACAGATTAAAAAATTAGGGAAATACTATGCAGTAGAAATCCCTACCTAATTTTGTCATATATATTTGACCACTGAATCATTGCACAGCCAGCGCGGTTTGGAGGGGGTGGGCAGATACCGGTTAACACCACAAAGTAGGTGTCCCATAGCAAGCAAAGAAAAAGCTGAGTTAAGGTAAGAAAAAAGAGGCCTCAGTGCAAAGGTAAAGAGGTGGAAGAGAGAGGGGTGGGGTGTGGGATCTGGGATCAGCTTGGCTGGCTTTGAATCCCAGCTTGCCACCTCTTGGCTCTGCAACCTTGGGGACACTCCTTTACCCCACTATGCCTCATTTTCCTTACATATAGATGAAGGAGAAGAAGATCTGTCATAGAGTGGGGGCAAATATTAAATTAATTAATGTAGGAGTGCTTAGGAAAACACCTGATATAGGATATGTGAGCCCCTAAATGAAAGTAAGCATCATTGCAGAGTTTATTTGCAATGGAAGGAGAGTTTCAAGTGACAACCTGTTTTCCAAGCAGTGAGAGCTACTAGAGTAGTTTAATTCCAGCTCCAGAGGAAGAGAATAGTCAGGTGACTCTCAGATGGACCTGAAGTGGGAAAAAATGTGGATCCCAGGGACATATGCCCAGATACGTAATTAAATATCCTACATGTCTAGGAGCTTGTAGTTTAACTAGTTCATACTTTCTACCCTGTGGGCAACATAAGACAAGATACTTTCTAAATGTGTCTATTATTTAAATCTCCTCTGGTGTGAATTTCCATTCATTCCCTTTGCCTGTTTAGATATCAAGGTCTTAAATAATTTTCCATCCAAATGTAAATGTGGGTAGCTCCTCCCACCCTCCCTGTCTGCCCCTTTCTCTTTCCATGACTATGAGAGCTGGTTCCATTCAAACCAGTTGTGTTAATGACGTTCTCATTTAGTATAGTAAGAGGCATAATTATTTCGTTTTTGAAAAAGGATAATGGGTGAGAAATACAGAGGTGTCTCTCTGGTCAAAGACTCTGTCTTCAGGTCTTGCAACTATTTTTTTCCCTTTCACTTAATATCTTTTCAAATTACTCACACAAAACTTTGGTCCCGTCATTCTAGCTGTCAGTTTTGAATTAGGAATATTGTACCGTGTCCACATCTCTGAAATCTAATAAGACAGAACATGCTTTTCCTGCCCCATGAAAGCAAAAAAAGCAAGTGGAGGAGAATGCTATAGGCCACCACCAATGGGCTCAGTGGACACCCTCCCTAACCACCCATTCACTGACCCTAAGCCAGAAGAGCTGCCAGATATATTTGCTGATTATTCAGGACCTCACCTGAGAAAGCTTGGTGAACCCACCTGAGAAAGCTTAGTGAATTAAATTCAAAAAGATTCCTTGCTGGTACCTCACACCTATGTAAGACCTTACTATCCACATAGCCCTGTCATTCCCATGAGTTGCTCACAACGATCTTGCCCCCATGGCCAGTTCTGTGCTGGTGAGGCAACACCTGTTTTTGTATTTCTGTAAATATTAAAACATCTGAAATGGAATCATCTATACCTTGAGAAATATTCAGGGAATTGAATTATATACTGTGTTAAACCAGCTAATCAAAAAAGGTGCTCCTGTTTGTTTGATGATCGGATGCTCAACACCGTCCCAGGTAACCTTCTGCTCCATTCATTGCCTTGTGCTTCATGGCATTGAGGTAGAGTGTCACTCCTTACATTTGTTAGCCACATTTATGCTTCCCCCAATGTCAGCCTGGGACCTTTTAGAAGGGGAGTGTAAGGGACCCATAAGAAGAAGAGAAGGAGATTGTGGTAGAAGACTAGGGGGAGGAGATGGGGAAAGAAGGAAGGTTTACAGGCTGTAGGAAAGAAAAAAAATCTCTTTCCTCAACCACCACAAGATTCAAGGCTGATAACCACTATAACAAGAGGCAGATTAACAAAATAAAGGAATAACAAATTTATTGAGTATAAGTTTAACTTGACATAGGAACTTTCAGAAATGAAGACTTGAAAAACTGGATTTTTTTTTTTTTTTGAGCAGATGTGCAGAAGTATGATTGGAGGGCAGAGCTGTGATCTAATGGTAACAGTGTGGTGGGAGGTCAGCAAAGACTATTTCTTCAATTTGTCTTGGCCTCTCTGGGTGACATTTCTTCTCTCTGGGTATAGATCAGGACACCTGTTACATGAGGCTCTTCAGAAGAGGAGAGAAGGTTAAGTTCAGAGAACAAACTTTCTGCGTCTGTGGTTCTCTCAATTTCAGCTTAAAATACTTGTACACCAGTGTCATATTTGGGGGTATCACGCTCTCAGCACCAACAAGGCCAGATCCCAGCAGACTTCCAAAAATGACTTCCCTAATCCATTCCTCTTTTCTTCATTACATCCAAGGCCAAGTTAACCTTTTGGGGGCCTTCAATTCCTTCAAAGAATTTTTTTTTTTTAATCTGGATCCCCTTCATCAATTTTTCTCAGGGCTTCCTCGGTCCTGGATCTTGGGCTTCTCTGATGTCCCATTACAAATGTGCCAAGA
This sequence comes from Galagoides demidoff, assembly GCA_963574575.1. NCBI lineage: Eukaryota > Metazoa > Chordata > Mammalia > Primates > Galagidae > Galagoides > Galagoides demidoff. The sequence continues at coordinate 9,010 of CAUYQV010048878.1, read as the reverse complement.
GCGGAAACCTCGTTTCCCTTTAAAACATGAGGCCACGGTATCAAGGCCAATTTTTCTATATTGTCTCTGCACCTTCACTTGACAAATAACTTTATGTTTTGTAGATGAGCTAGCTGAGGGCCACTGGGGTTAAAGCGACATGACCCAGGTCTTTCCTAAGGTTTTGACAGCTTGAATGTGTGTCTGCTCAACAGGGGGACTCAAGGACAGTTTTTGACTCCTAGACTCTCATAGCTGTGTTAACATAGGACGGAGAGACTAAAAGTGAGGCATTCGGGGCTCCCTCCCCTATTTCAGCCAGAGCAGCACCGTTCTGATGTGTAACATCTGGGTTCTATAATATTGTATCACCAAAAAGACCACACTGTTGAAATCAAGTTTAGAAACCCTGGCACTCCACTGGGTGGGAAGATGGGAGTAACAGAATGCTCTCTCTCCAGGAGGTGATGGTCAAGGGGAAACAATTGTCATCATTATCATCAAAATCAGAATATATTTGAGGTCTTTCCCTTTTAGGGCACTATATTATTCCAGCTGCTAGAGACAACAGGGCTTGAAGACATGAACTCGTTATTAAGGCCTTATTATTAACTAACAAGTGAATTAATAACAAAGACATTTCTAAAATGTTAATATGTGTGCCAAAAACCAGAGTAGTGTCCACTCAGAGTTGATTGGAAGAGATCCTTCTAGAAGTTACAATTCAAACATGGACTCCCTAGGATTTCAAGAATGGAAAGAGAGTTCAATAAGGATTATCCAGGGCAAAATGGAGCCTGTCATTCTTGGGCAAAAAAAATACTGTCGATCTCTGGCTAATGTCTCAGGAATAAGAAGGGTATTTTAGTAATATGCACCTTCATTATTCTAAGTGTTGTGTATGAGTTGCCTTATTTGATCTTTACCTTAACTCAGTGGAAGTATTATTTTTTCTCAGTTGTAATAAAAGCAAACTGAGGGTCAAGTGCACAAATCAAACATCAGCTCTTCTCAAACCTAAATATGCTTCAGAATTAAATACATGTGGATCTTGTTAAATGATAGATCCAAGTCAGTAAGTCCAAAGTGGGGCCTGGTATTCTTTATTTCTAAGAGGATGGCAAAACTACTGTGGCCCAGATGGTTCTCTTAGTCATATTTTATACTATCATGTCCCTTACTATGCCATTCCAGAATAAACTAGAAGAAGATTGGTATATGGTGTGATAGCTGCTTCTTCAGAGTGGTTCTTTGGTTCAAGAATCTTGAAAGTAAGGTCTAGTGTTGTGGTGGCTAAGAATGGTTTGGAAGACCAGCACTGAACGCACAATTAGAGCAGTGCGTCAGCATTTATCAATGGCCTGAGCTGGGACTAGATCCAAGAGATCATAAAGCCAACTTGGGTCCAGCCTGGAAGTGGATTAGAAGTAGTGTACAGAGTAATCAGGATAGACTGATTTTGCCATGGTAACAAATAACCCCCAAGTATGAGTAATTTTCCACTGCAAAGATGCATTTCTCACTGATGGTCCAAGGATCTCTCCAGAGCAACCGTTCTCCAGGGGTAACCTCAAACTCCAAACTTCCGGGGACACCACCATCCTATGCCTTCCCCTTGGTTGATTCAGCAGGAAAGAACAAGACGGTCCTTTTAGTACCTCAGCCCGAAGTGACATCTTTCACTTGTGTTCATCCTTCATTGGCTGGAATCAGTCACATGACCTCACTTAACTGTAGGGCACTGAAGACTGCAGGCCCCACACCGTAAGCAAGAAAACCAGACATGTACAGCAGACACTGCTGACACTGGTGTACCGGCCATGGAGCCTCTTGAGAGCTCCCAACATCAGACCCCTCTGGATAGCAACTGATTAGAACTGTGATCACCCTTCACTGATAACTGCCTCATACCATCCACTGCAGGAGGGGGGTCATCCAATGATACGACTTTATTCCTTACACTGTCCCAAGGCTGTAGCTTATTTGTCTTGGGGTCTGAAGCCCCCTAACTCAAGAAATATCATTTTGACCGTCCCTCCCACAATTGGAACACAGATTTTGCATGTCTCTGCATGTGTCCTTAAATTTCAGCTTAAGTGAGTTCAAGTTTATTTCTACGTCTTCAGGGCCTACACATTGACAAATGTAAATAGTTGGCTCTGAATGGAACCAGACATAGGCATTTATTGGATAACTACATAGGTTTTTTTTTTTTTTTAAGTTTCGAAGATTCAGAAGAAAGTAAAGTCAGAATTTAGTCATAGCAGACAGAAATGCAAACTACCTTCTAGACCATGAAGTCCTTCTGGGTCCCCACATCTGAAAGAGAGGGTGTTCAAACGTATCCTTCTGAAGACCCAGCTTTGTCACATAAGCAGTCCTTTGTGCATGCGTGATGGTCTAGAGGCTTATTGGAGACCATTTCATCTAAGGTAGATTCAACTCATTAATCTCAGTATCATACAATAGATGCCATGCTTGCAGAGTACAGTGAAATTCTGTAAGCTCGGGGAAATGGCTAGGCAGCATCTGAAGGAGCCCTGCTCAGATCAGGTCACAGCTGGGTCGGGGGCTGTCTCGCAGTCAAGCAGGACTCTGCCTTCACTAACACAGACACGTGAATGCTAAGGGGCAAGAATGAGGTAGGGACAGGGTTATATTTCAACCTTAAAAGTGTTTTTGCTCAAGAAAATGGGGTCAAGTGCTGTAATATTCAAAATGCACAAGGTTAGATTTTTTTATTTTTGTTTTTATTTTTTGTAAGAACTCTTGTCTTCAAGCATGAAAGAGAAAAGGTCATAACTTAAATCTCTTTAGTGGCAATTGCTTTCATGCCCTCAGAATACACTTAACTTCATCTGTCCTTTCATTGTGTCTTCCTGAAGAGGAGTAATGCTACTTTAATCATAATTTGATCACAAGAATTGAGCACCATCTTACTGGAGTGGGATGGGAATTAAAGACAACAATCTCAAATAGAAGTTGAACAACAATTTCTTCTGCTTAAGCACTGGAGCAAACTATTATAGTAGAAAAAGAGATAGGAAAAATTAAAAAAGGCAAAGGGCCATGTTTAAAGAACTTTACGTTCTTAAAAGACTCCTAATTTGGGCCTCAGTAATAGACATATGTACACTTATCAAGGAAAAGAAAATAGATCTAACGCATTTCTTTGTTATTTTTTCCTTATTGTTATCACTTGACTTCTCATTACAATAACATTTGCTCATTCTAGAAAAATTAAAAAGTAAAGAAAAAGAAGAAAACAAAAATCACATGCGGAGAGATTCTCTGCTGGCGTTACACACACATGTGCCTCTGTCTCTGTCTACCTCTATCTCTGTCCACACTGATAGACATGTTCAGAACACATATATCATTTATATGAATTACAAGGGCTGTGTGGAAAGTATCCATCCAGATTTGCCTCTATTTTTTGTAGTGGTTGGCTGGAATCTTTCCAGACAGCCCTCTTATATTGTCATTTTTAAACTCTCTCGACAGTACACACTCACAGTAAGCAACACGACTATTCATCAGCATCTGGTTCTCCATGACTTGCAAGCCCCCATGATGACTGGCTTCTCTGTTCTTTGAGGTTCAATACGGCCATTAACTTTGGCAATATACAATGTAAGCTGAAGTGACACATCACTTTGAAGTAGAAGCCTTGTAATGCTCAGTAGTGATGATCTGATCCACCCTTTGCTTGCTAGGACATAGAGCAGTGATAAGATGGTAATATTTTGAAATGTTTTTTTTTTTTTTAATTAGGTCATTTGTACATAGATCTTGAATACATTTATGCTATTGTGGGATTCAATGTATTGATTATTTGTACAAATTGGAGTGCTTACATCCTACTAATCAACATAGCCTTCACCTCATTTATCCAATTATAGCATTAAGACATTTGTGTTCTACACCCGATAGATCCAACTTGTACTTGCAATATGCTCCATAGGTGCGGTCCCCCTACTAACCCTCCCTCTATCCACCCACCTCCTCCCTTCCCCTCTTTTTCCCCTTCCCTCCTTCATCCTAGGCTATAGTTGTGTTTCATTTTTCATACGCAAGTGTGAATGATTATAAATTGGTTTTACAGTAGTACTGAGTACATTGGATATTTCTTTTTCCATTCCTAAGATACTTTACTAGAATATTTTGTAATGTTAAACAAACCCCAGGAGGGAAGAGAGGGGCTCGTGTCTTTCTGCTGTACAGGGGTTGCCGTGCTAGGCGGAGAACTTTGGGATTGTTCTAAAATTAGAGGGTGCTTATCTCTATCTACTTTGTTGTGACCAGTACAATCCTTGGCATTGTTCTGACATTTAATATTCTAAAATATCATTTGAATGTCTGAATTGCATTTTATTGCCTGGATATATCAGCTGACCTATTAGTGTTACGTATTTAAATTGTTTCCAGTTGATAAACTGCTATAAGCAATATGGTAAGGAACGTATTTCTACTTAAATCTGTGTCCACATTGATGGTTATTTCCTTAAGGTGCAATCATAGAGGGGAATGTCACAGAAAACCATAACTCTTCTAATGCACAGATTTGAATCATTCTACACAAAGACTATGAATGGTATCTTCGATGGCATGAAGGAGAATGTATGATTTATCTATTTGATACGTATTTTATCAACCTCCCTACTTTTGCCAAATTTAAAGGTAAAAATGGTGCCTTGTGGTTTTTAATTGCAATGTCATGGGTTCTCATATTTATATAAGTTATTTGTATTTCCTCTTTGTGAATTATCTTATCATTGGTCCGGTTAATTTTTTAAGATTCCTTCATTTGTTAATTATATAATTCTTGATATTAGTGAAATGGTACATTCTTGAAAAATTAACCTTTGTGATATGCAATGCACATTTTTTTTCCAAGATGGGGGGGAAGGGGGTACATGGGGCCTCAGAATGTCCTGCAGCTGAGACAGTCTCATCCAGGGAGGGCCTCAGAAGAAAGCACAGGAGAGAATTTCTGCTGTGGCAAAATAGCCACGCCCTGGTGCCCAATCTCGCTCACTCATTGGCTGGGAGCATCTGGGGAGAGCCGGCCTTTGCCTGGTGGGCCGGCCTTTGCCTGGTGGGCCCTGTTGGAAGCAAAGATGCAGAGGCAACTGGAGGCGGCTGCTTCTCTTTAAGGAAGACGGGAATGGAGACCCTCCATGATGGTCACTGTAATGGGTCAGGCACTAAAATTTTAAATACGTTGACTTCAAAGTTTAGTCATTGTACATTTCTTATTCGTTACTAATTATTCTGCAGTGTTGGCTGAAAGAAGTGGGGTTTTCCCAATGTCTTTTGAAAATTAATTACAGCCAGTATGCAGAAAACTTAATGTCAGATATTTATTTTCTAACCTGCCATTTGCTGAATTCTTATTCATTTATTTACTCCTCTGATTGAGCTTTTTATATTGTTAAGATCATCATCCACATGGCTTATATTCTCTTTTTGGATAATTCTACTTTTTTTCTTTCATTTCTTTGCCAAAACTGAGTTGAAATAGAATGATAATAGTGGATATGTTCACATTCATGGAATCCCTTTAAGTGTCACCCTTAAGGATTATGCTGGATGTTCTATGCCAAGACGTGTGAAAAAAATACATGTAAATATTCCTAGATCAATTTTCTAAGAAAATCTAAATCACCAAAATTAACTTAGGAAATTAACCTAGAAATATTTTTCACATGTCTTGCTATAGAATTGTAGATAAAGTTTTCTTTTTCTGCCTTTTCACTAATAAGTGATCAAATCTTTTATCATTTTTAGTATTTATGGCTATGATTTTGTTCTTTTTAAAAAAAAAATTAGACTTCAAGAAGTTTTCTTCTTTTGTGTGTTTTTTTTTCCCAAGAATTATCTCATGGGTAGAGAGAGGGTGATTGGAGGGGTCACCTCTATGGTTTATCCTACAAGGGTACAAGTGAATCTTTCTAAAAGCAGAGTATGAATGTCTTAAGTCAATAACTAAGAAAATGACATGAAGGCTACGTTAACCAGTTTGATGAGAGTATTTCAAAATGTATATGAAAACACCACACTGTACTTTGTGATTGCATTAATGTACACAGCTACGATTTAATAAAAAAATCTAAAAAAAAGAGAATTATCTCATGAAAGTATCATTTCTGCATCTTTCTCTTTTTTAATTTATTAACTTCTGCTTTGATCTTTAGCATTTCTTGATTCATTCTCTGCATAATTCAATTTTATTTTTCACAGACTTTTAAAAGAGAAAGAATGAGATCAGTTTGTGCCTTTTGAGCTGCATCTTTGACCATAATCGTAGTAATCACACGTCACAGGCAGCCTGGGGGCACGGCCAAAAAAACGCACATTCTGGTCTCCCACCTTCTGCCTGGGTTCATAGCCCAGCTAGACATTTCACAACTATGTGATACAGACAAGCAGTTTCCACATCTGTGAAACAAGGATTATTATTATAATAAAACCTACCTCATGGGTTAGTGCGACAATTACTTGAGCTGGTATTTGTAAAGATTTCAAAATAGGTTAGCCAGGTGTTGTGGCGGGCACCTACAGTTCCAGGTACTCAGAGGCAAGAGAATCGCTTAAGCTCAGGAGCTTGAGGTTGCTGCGAGCTATGACGTCAGAGCACTCTACCGAGGGTGACATAGTGAGACTCTATCTCAAAAAAAAAAAAAGGCTTTCAAAATAGGGCTTGGCACACAGTAACTGCTGTGTAATACATGAATAACTTACACTAATGCAACACTTTATCTTTTACAAATTATCTTCACATTAATTTTCTCCCTTAGTTATTACAGCAACCTCATGAGGCAAACAATTGCCAGCCCCACTTCTTATATGATAAAACTGGAACACCAACAAATCAAGTTAGTGAAGGGAAAAGATGGACCTTAAGATTCTCTAACCAGTGAGTGCATGGCTTGAAGCCCAAATGATCTCTTTTGCTTGGAGGCCTTGGGTGGCCACAGATGAAGACATCCACATGGCGGTCAGTTTTAGGCACTGGCAGCAGTAGCCCATGTGGAGGTCCTCAGCTGGATGGCAAATGACCCAACACTGGAGCTGGCAGCTTGGTCAATGATCAAGAAGAGCTTGAAGGCCATCAGCCTCCCACACAAGAACAGCCAGCCTAGACAGGAAGAAGTGGGACAAGACTTGCCCAAGTACAGGAGATGTGGGTCTTAGTCCTGGTCCTGCCTCTGTCTTACACAGTAGCATAAGCAAGATTTCTGCCCATTTTCTGTAATGTGAATTAGGGAATATAATTTCTGCCCAGCTTCCTTCACAAGGCAACTATGAGATTTGATGAATGCTGGTGCCAGTGCAACACTTGGAAAGTTTACAGAGTTTTCCACATAGGCAAGATATGCCACATATAAAAGACGGTGCTGGGCAGTGCCTGTGGCTCAAAAGGGTAGGGTGCTGGCCCCATATGCCAGAGGTGGCAGGTTCAAACCCAGCCCTGGCCAAAAAAAAAAAGGATGGTGCTGCTACCATTTCTTTGCTTACACAACTGGGAAATGAAAACCAGATGTGGAAACCACCCCTACACTTTGTGCCAGCCTCCAATGTCTTACACCACCCAGGAAACATTTCCCAACTTTCCTTCACACCAAGAGCATCATTATCTTTGCGCGGGAGAAAAAAATTCTACATGTATCTGTCTACAGGCAGAAGTCTAATTTCCAATTGGCTTCCCCAAGGCTGTGAAAAATAGGGACCAGAACACAACAGAATTTTCCAGAAGCACTATTTTCCATGGCACACCCAAAACCGAGCAGGAAAGAGAGGGAAACGAAAACTTCCCTGGGAATTTATTTAGCTCTTTGTTATGTTGTAATAGTGTGAACCACCTGGGGAAAATAATCAAATCCAGGAGGGAAGGAGATCAATCCAATTCTGGTTCACACTGCCAGACCCGCTTCTATAAATATATCTTTCTGGGGATTCTAGGAACCATCCACTGAAATATTTTGACATTTTTAATTCATTTTATTGGGGTTTCTTTTCGCCCCCCATCCCCCTGCCACAAGAACTGAATCTTTTTGTTAACTAACAACCCAGCTTTTTCTTGATGAATAGCCACACTGATTTTCCTAAAGTTTACAGGATGGGAACCAGAAAGAGATGCACAGATCACAATTACAAGATGGGCAGGTGAGTGGAGGAGGTTGTTACCCTCTTTCTTCTGCCCCTAATAGAATCTCCTTAAAGTTCAAGAAGGAAATGTGAGCAGTTAGATTTTAGAGTCCTTCCTCCCTTTGCAAAGAGAGAGAGAGGGAGAGACTGCTCACTAATTTGATTCTGAGCCCTGCCAGCATTTATCCTTCAGGAGTTTCATTCTTCCTTCGCTCTATGTGTATGGAAAGGAGGCAGCAAAAAGCTAGGGGATTAGGAAGGACAGAGTAAGGAGTCACTGTCCAGCAGGTGTGCAGGAGAGGACCGTGGCAGAACTCATTGTTTGAGGACAGGGTACCAAACAGGTGGTCTGTGGCCACACCTGGATGCCATTTATAGCTTACTCAGGCCAGCAAAGGATCCCCAGAGCAAAAGCACTGTCTCCCAAGATCTCATATGAATTTAGGCTGCTATTAGCCAAATGTAGTATATGTCCCTAATGATGAAGGTCACTGTCAGCCCAGCAGCTCCGCCCTCATCAGACCACTCTAAAGCAGTGCATAGCACTCAGGGCCAGCAAGGCGGGGAGGGAGGGAACCAGCGATCACTGTGTATTTGCTGCATTCCAGACTCTCATTAATCCACACACTCAGGTAAAATCTCATCTAACCCACAAGAAAGTGGGTTCCACAGCTCAGTGCCTGTGGCTCAATCGGCTAAGGCACCAGCCACGTACACCTAAGGTGGCGGGTTCGAATCCCCAGCCCGGGCCCGCCAAACAACAATGATGGCTGCAACCAAAAAAGGGCCAGGCGTTGTGGCGGGCGCCTGTGGTCCCAGCTACTTGGGAGGCGGAGGCAGGAGATTCGCTTGAGCCCAGGAGTTGAGGTTGCTATGAGCT
>CAUYQV010048872.1:0-46528 GCA_963574575.1 Galagoides demidoff | reverse complement strand
ATTTTGATCTTAAGAAAAAGCAGGTGTATCGCTCCTTTTCACATGTGTTTCTAGTTTTACCTTTGACAGTACATGACTTCATTTATACCAAAAAGAAAAATATTCACACCTACTGCATGTAAAGTTGAGTGCCAGTTGCATCGGGAAGAAACTGAGACATTAAATATGATGTTACCATCTTGGAGAAGAAATGGAAAGCCGTGAATTTGTCAAGTCGAGCAGTAACAGGTCACATGAGCAGGGTTGCCCATCACCTTCAGCACTGCTGCAGCTGGTGCCGCTCTTCCAGATTCTCTAAGCCATCCGCATGTGCACAGCAGCAAGACTGGTTTTATCGTATCACAGACCATGTTTCTCCTTCCCATAAAACCCTCTAAGAGCTTCCCACTGGGGTAAAATTGAAAATCTTTGCCATGACCAGAAAGGCTGTGAACGTTCCCCCCACCCATCTCTCCTAGTTAGTTTCCCACAGAGCCCCTCTTCTACACCCCGGGTTTCAACTCTAGATGTGATTCTTGTCCATCAAACAACACAAGCGAGTCCTTGACTTGGGACACTTATGCTTACTGTCTCTAAAATCTCTGCTCTTACTACAAGCCCTTCAACTCAAGCTAGAGGCCAAGAACACTGAAACTGGAGGCCAGAGCCTCCACCTGATGACCACCTTCGCGCTTGGCCTCTGTGTGCTGTCACATAGCTCCGCCTCCAGCATCTGCATCTTCCTCATCTGCAAAATCACCACCAGACTCACCTTTTGTTTGCAGTGCAGAATTTTACAGGAGGCGAGGACTGGGGAAGATTTTATGAGACGATGCATGGAAAACACTTAAACCACATGGAGTCTGTTACTTAGACCATGGACTCCACATACATTTAACCCAGTCTTGCCTCTTAACCTGTTCAGCTCAAAATGCCTCGTTCAAAACCCCTGAGACTCACATAAGCACAACAGAGCCAAACAGGTCTTAGCTAGAAGTTTCCGTAGGGAGAATGAAATAGGAAAATCCATGTAGAATGACCCAGGAGGTGGTAGGAGTTTCCTCTCCTTCACGCTCTTTCTGTTACAAACATTTCCATAATATCTGCTATGCATACTTCACAGTATCAAACAAGAGCTCACTAGATACCATATGGATGCTAAGGACTATTGTCATTAATGAAATTCTTTTAATTCTATAAATAATGATAAAGAATGGATCATTAATGCTATGCACTAAATTACGTACTTCTTCTCAACTGTATTCCTTTATTCAATGTCCTTAATTTTATAATTCATAATGATTGTTACATAGGAGAGAACAATATACTGCTAGTCTGATCTGTTTCTAAGAACTGTTGTTCCTAACAGAGGGAAGAATTATAATCAATGAAAGGCGCTATAACTAGTGGAAAAGAGTTCAAGTTCATAAACTCAAACATCCTTGCAGTATCTTCTCTTCATCATTTCACAATTATTAGTCCATGTCCTGATGATCAATCCTCTGTTTCCGGGTGATTGCCTTATTAATGGCAGACTGATGAGAATGGAATTAAATATTTGCACTAGGGGCTATGCTTAATTGAGTTCCTTCTCTGCTTATGGCAAGCTTCAGGTTTTGAAATTAAAACCAACACAAATGATGCCATTTGGAAATATGGCTAAAATTAGAAGTTGTTTAAATACGATAAAAATTCTGCAGAGACTTGGACTTTGAAATTCATGTTCAGACATGTGGTGTAATTTCAGAAACAAAGCGGCGCGATTAATTTCTAGGTTTCAAAAAATTTCCATCCAGATTATATTGATCTCACACACTGGCCCAGAAAATATGTTGAGGCGCAGACTAAAAGACCACACAAACCCTGAAATAGTTTAGCATGCAACATTACCTCACTAACTTACCCAGGATCGTAAGGGAGAGACTATCCTTATTAGCAGGAACAAAACTGGAATTCATTCCTTCGAGGTGTGGATATTTAGTGGAGCCTCCTGTATGGCAGGCACTGTACTCGGCACAGAGGGTGTATCTGTCACCAATCTACTACTGAAACAGCTGCAAGAACAGGCAGGCACTGAATCGTGTGAGACACCGAGGGCTGAAGACAGGGCAGGCAGACAAGAGGAGCTCAGTAGAAGACACGCTTAGGCAGGTATAGAGGCCCAGACCTTGCAAAACTCTGAAGAACGAGACAAAGAACATTGATTTTGGTTCAAGAATAATAGAGAAGTAACACAAGATTTGAAACAGGATAGTTACCTACCATTGAATACAATTCAGCCATAAAAAAGATGGAGATATTATATATTTTATAATACCCTGGACAGAGTTGAAGAATATTCTCTTTAGTAAAGTATCTCAAGAATGGAAAGGCAAGAATTCAATGCATTATATACTAACATGAAGCCAGTGGATGAACTAATCCATGCCCACATATGAGGAAAGCTCTATTTAGATTGGGGGTAGCGGGGAGTGGGGGGAGAGAGAAGAGAGGAGCTGTGGCAGATGTGAAGTGCAGGTCACCGGACCTTGGCCATGTGCATCTATTTGAGTCATTTTAGTGGCCAGCTGGCAAATATTCTAGGTTAGCCCTTAACAAATCAATTAACTTACCAGGTCTTGATTTCAACATTATTTACATGATGATTTAAGGCCATTACACTCCTGGAGCCACCTTTTTTCCTTTTCAATTCATTAGCTTAGCATGGGTTATCCTCCCAGGTCTTTAGTTCTGCTGGAAAGCCTTCTGCTCAGGCACACGCGTGAGACCAGGACAGAGTGTGGAGCAGGACCTGCCCACTGACCAAGCTTATGAATCATCATAAGTGGAAAATGATTAAGAACACAGCGAATGATGCTTGGATTCATGAACACGGGAATGAATTTGTCTCCTTCTGCCTCTGTGCCCTGTATTCCCGATGTGGACTTTCCCTCCACCTCCCTTAGGTCAAGCCACCCACACAGACTCAGTCCCCATGGACCTGCTCCGGGAGGAGCCTGGAACTGCAGCCTGGGAAGCAGGCATGTCTGTCTCTGGGTCCTGGCCAAGAAGGGGGGAGTGCTTGATGCAAACTGTCTCCAAAACAGATCCCATTCCACGGAGAATCTAGAACGCTGTTAACCATGCAAGGATTTCTCTCCTGACTCCAGATCAGTCCATCAGGATGGGCAGTTGGATAAGCACCAAATCCTTTAAGACCACTGGATACGGTGATGTCTGAAGCCAGACCACAGAGAGGCATTCTCACGTAAATGAGTCAAAATGTCCCCTTCTTTTTCTCTCACCAGTTGAGTTGGCTTTCTGATATTTGCAAATGTGGATGAGATCTCTTCTTAGGCCCAGGAGCTCTCTATAAGAAGGTCTTAGAAACTGGTGATAGGAAAGTCAGGGCAGGGAGACAGGTTTTGTCCCAATGGTGGTGACAGATACAAGGCAGAACCGCAAGCATGTGACACAGGTGCAGAGGTCTGAAGCTGAGGGACAGCTCCAGCAGGGCCACAAGAAGGAAACCCGATGCCCAAACTTTATCTTCCTTTGTGAAGCACTCCCTGGCCCGTCATGCACTCACTTACACAAGATCTTATGTACCACTGAGGCTGAGGTAGATCCCACAGCCAGATCTCACCCAGAGGGGCTGAGATTCTCCTCAGATAGTATGTTTAGAGAATAGGTCAAGTGTCTGTCACACAGTGGGTCCTTAGTAAATGTTCATGACAGTCTCTGTCACACAGTGGGTCCTCTGTAAATGTTAATGACAGTGTCTATCACACAGTGGGTCCTAAGTAAATGTTAATGACAGTGCCTATCACATAGTGGGTGTTCAGTAAATATTCATGACAGTGCCTGTCATGCAGTGGGTCCTCAGTAAATGTTCATGACAGTGCCTGTCATGCAGTGGGTCCTCAGTAAATGTTCATGACAGTGCCTGTCACGCAGTGGGTCCTCAGTAAATGTTCATGACAGTGCCTGTCACTCAGTGGGTCCTCAGTAAATGTTCATGACAGGGCCTGACACACAGTGGGTCCTCAATAAATGTGAGGACCAAGAGAAACAATGGAGAAATTAAAGGACTGTCACCTGTAAAGTTTCAGAAGCAGGGAGCAGTACGGGTTTATTTGGAAAATGACAAGTAATTTGGGCATATTTCGAGTAAAGCACTCCAGAGAGAAACAGGGACTTGATGAAGAAATGTCCACAGCGGCTGGGTGGTGCGGGCTCAGAGAGATTGTAGAAGGAGCATACCATGTCCCTGAGGACAGGGGAAGGTATTTCCCCCATGTCTCCCTGCAGGGCTTTTCCATATGAAATATAAACTATGCTGCATCCTAGCACAGAACTCTCACTTTTTCCGTGATAGAAAGTAAAAAGATCATTAAATCGACTTAGGTAGGTTTTTAAAAAAATATCATCTGCTTAATATACTATAGAGATTGGTCACTTCCCGAGATCACTTTCTAACTTGGAGTCTGTCCGAGTCCTGACAGCAAACATCAAACAGCTCCTCACCACGGGAGGATTCTGAAACCGATTCTTCTACACAGCGTAGTTTCAGAACTGCCACTAAGGTGCTCTGTGATTGTGGGGAAATCATTGTCTTCTTCCGGGCTTGAGCTCCTTTACAACTAAAATACAGCACTTGAATTTGAACTCAACTCTGAGAAATGGTCTACTCAGGGGTGTCCAACCTTTTGGTTTCTTTGGGCTATGTCTGAAGAATAAGAATTGTCTTGGGCCACACAGTAAATACACAAACACTAACAAAAGCTGATGGGCAAAATAAAGCTTCCTGAATAATTTTCATAATAATCTGCCACCACAGATAAGCAAAAGAAATCTTCACATGATCATTCTGATTATACAGAGGCCTGTTCAGAGAGTCTTTTAGAATCATCAAACAGGTCCTAAGTTTGCAACCATTAATATAAAAGATGTACATATCTAAGCATAAAATATCTTTGGGGTTTTTAAATATTTTTATTATAAAATAAAAGTGGACAACATAAAATTAGTGGGATTTGGACATTGTATCTGTGACGCTAATGCACTGATATCTGCTTCAGTGGAAGTGGTTGCAATTCTGAGTTTTCAAGGTTCTCATCAGATATTTTGGTTATAACTTTTCTCTTAACGTGCTTCATTCTTGAAAATAGTTGCTCACAAAAGTCAGTGTTGCCAAAAAGCCATGACACAAATGAGGTATGACTGTGAAGTGAGCGGTATTTGTCTCTGGGAAGACAGGACCTATAAAAGTTCAGTGAAGAGATGTGATTACATTTTTCTTTAAGTGGAATGTCAGATTGCAGCTCTGTGCGTTCCATTTGAAAATTGGCAGGTAACACATTTATGTCAACTGAAAATGAAGTTGCAAATGCACCAAAATATTGATTATTTTCCCAGAAATCTTGAAATCTGCCTTCAAATTCTTGTATCAAATAAAAAAGAAACACTGTATACTTTTCACTTTTCACAGGACTGTGTTTAGCTAACATGTTGAAATGCATAAAAATGATCTGCCCTTGAGCTTGCTATAACCAGTTTCTTTACATTTGCTGTTATGGTTTGAAACATTGTATTGTTACATTGGTTTTGACCTTGAAGACCCATGTTTGACTCATTTATACAAGCAGTTAAATGTCATTAAAAATGCTAAATCTGTAAGACAGTTTTCATTGCCAAGTTCTGGCACAAATTTGGTTTTTCATACCATAAATGACTTGATAACATGTCGAAAATCATAAAATCTTTTCAGTATTTGGCCTCGACTTAGCCATCTTACTTGTGAAAAATAAATGATGTCACCATAGTCACTGTCAATACATTTTTTTTACATTTTTTTTTTATCATTGTGGATTGAGAGAACCAGGTTACACTGATTGCATTTGTTAGATAAGGACCCTCTTATAATTGTGTCCTATCCCCAAAAGGTGTACCACAACCCATTTTTTAATATTTTAACGTCTTTGAAATCAAGATGTAGCTTGCTAACAATCATGGGATGGTTAAATTTGCAGCTTCTATTTTCTTAATAATATATATGATGTCTTGCTTTCAAACAATGTGATATTAATTTCTAATATGCAGAGTTTCCTTGAGGATTAAATACGATAAAGTAAATTCCCTGAGCTGGTGATGATTCAATCCCTTGGCCCTTAAGAAATTCAGTCTTCATGTCAATTTGCATGACCGTATCCATTTGCAAAGCTTTTGCATTCAATTTTCTTGATGTAATAATACATCATCAAACATGAGTTTGGGGTGGCAATTGCATCATCTTCTACTAATTTTATAGTCCTTCTCCTTTAGCTCCTGTCACCAGGCCACCATCAGGTATGTTGACAATGGACAAAGAAAATCACTTTAGCTTAGTATTTATTGCTTTGCTATAAATCTCTCGATTTAGTTGTGTCTTTATAATGACCCTAAAGAAGCCATTTCTTCAGTGATAATGCGTTCGTGATCAACACGTCTCATAAAAATGGCAGGTTGAGAACTATTTATAGCCTCATTGCTGTCATCTATGGCCAAAGCATAAAATTTAAAATTTGGTACTTTATTCTCCAAACTTCTTTCAATAGATTTTCCAGCTTCTTGTTAGCCTGGCTATAGTCTAGTGAGACAAACTGATTTTAGAAATACCCCTCTTTTATCGGGGCAAATTATATCTGCCTTGCTTTCCATACATGGCTTAACAAACTCACCATCGGTAAACGGTTTTGATGTTTTTTTGCTGTTGAATGTGTTACCACATAACTAGCTTTTATAATGGAATCTGTCTGATTTGTTTAAAAGCTTTTGTCAGACTTTTTTTAAAGTTGGGCTGCTATGACACAATCCTTCATATGCATCAGATTCAGCACCATGTTTTTGCATGTAATGCCTTCTCGAATTACAGCCTTTGAAAACTTGCACAGATTCCCTTCCCATTAAGCCAAGTGCCTTACTATTTGCCTTGACAAAAAAGTCGTCATCTGTGTACTTTTCACTGAACAATCTGCCTCTGCCTATAATTTTTCTTTTTGGGGTTCTGTTCACTCTTGAGATGTTGTACAAGCCAAACTGGGATTAAAAATGTAATAGGTAAGTGGCTATATTTGCCTCCATTATGAAAATTAATTGACGTGAAAATAAAGAGCAAGGTTTGGACCCTTCACATCTCAGCTGCTGAAGCTGGGTCAGGTGGAGGCCGATTGTTAAATGCAGCATGGGAAGTGGGAGGTGCCACTGAGGCATGGAGGTGCCTTAATAAGCAAATAAGAATGCTCACCTAATGTCTGAATGACATTGAATGCCTCATATTGCAATAGTAGGTTGAAATATTACTGGTAATTCCTGCCTCTCCAAGTCTTCATGAGCGCATGTAACGTCCGACGGTGTCAATACAACCACCTGTGCTTGCAACGCAATAAACCATTTTGTAACCAGAGCCACATATGTGGAAAAATTACAAAAGCACATGTGTGTCTATGTTACATGGCATTGTGACACCATGTTGTCTACAAAGTTCACACTTAAGCACCATGCAAGTTCCACAAAAAAAATTTCAAAAAAATATCTCATGGGCAGGCACCCAATGGCTTACATGTGTAATCCCAGCACTCTGGGAGGCCAAGGCAGGAGGATTGCCTGAACTCAGGAGTTCAAGAGCAGCCTGAGCAAGAGTGAGACCCCTGTTTCTACTAAAATTGGATTAAACCAGTGGGGCACTGTGGTGGGCACCTGTATTCCCAGCTACTTGGGAGACTGAGGCAGGAGGATTGCTTGAGCCCAAGAGTTAGAGGCTGCTGTGAGCTCTGATGTCATGGCACTCTATCCTGGGAAACAGAGTGGAACCCTGTGTAGACGCCAGGACTCTGAAGGAGAGAACATCTTTGTGTTGTCAAGCGGCCGGTCTATAGTAGTTTATTACTGTGGTTCTAGGAAACTAACACACAGACGATTAAGAAACTTCCATCTAATGTAGCCCCCAAATCTTAGAAACCTTCTGATCTCTGGCATTTACATTTCACACAGATGGCGGCTACTCTACCAGATCTTACAGCATTTCTCTCCCTCTAAACTCTCTCTCAAAGCTTGGACTCAGAGCCGACTGCTTCTCCTCCTTCCACATTTCAGCAGCAGTCAGTGGAGCTGTGCTTAGCATTTACTTATCCCTCTCCCTAGATGTGCAGAGCTCTGTCTGGTGGGATGGGATTGCTTAGCCATAAGGTATGCGAATGTACAATGTTGAAAGAAAACGCAAACTCCTTCCAGAATGGTTTGGCAGTCTACATTCCATCAGTAATGAATAATGAGTTTCAATTATGGAGCACATTTTTGCATGAAATTTGCATTTTTTCCTCTGCGAGTTTTCTATGTATTAACCCTTGTCCACTTTTCTTTTTATGCAGTTTTTGGCTGGGGCTGAGTTTGAACACACCACCTCTGGTATATGAACCATGCGCGCTGCCCACCACTGTTCTTTTTCTTTTCTTTTCTTTTTCCTTTTTTTGAGACAGAGTCTCACTTTGTCACCCTGGGAAGAGTACCGTGGCGTCACAGCTCACAGCAACCTCCAACTCCTGGGCTTAGGCGATTCTCTTGCTTCAGCCTCCTGAGTAGCTGGGACTACAGGCACCTGCCACAATGCCCAGCTATTTTTTTTGTTGCAGTTTGGCTGGGGCTGGGTTCAAACCCGCCACACTCGGTATATGGGGCCAGCACCCTACCGACTGAGCCACAGGTGCTGCTCGATATTAAAAAGTTTATGTTAAATATTATAAAAAATGTATAATATATAAAATATATAAAAATAATATAATTCTCTATTAAAAATTAATATAATCTTTATATTAAAATTTATTATATTATTTTATATTAATATTAAGTCTATTCTGTTTGATTTGGCTTCTGAATGAATCTTACATTTTTGTAACTATCTCTTTATCATTTTTCTTTTTTTCTAGTCTTTTTTTAATTAAATCATAGCTGTGTACATTAATGCATTTATGGGGTACAATGTGCTGGGTTTATATACAATTTGAAATTCTTACAAGAAGCTGGTCAACATAGCCATTTTTTCTTATAGTATTTATCCCGATTGTTATTTTGTCTTACACTTGCATGTAATCTGACTCTGAATTTTGTTTTAGAATAAGCAGGTAGTTTTGTTTTTTGTTTTTTAACAGAACTAATCACTTTGACTTACTGTATTATGGTTGATGCAGATAGTCAGATGGTTTTTTTAAAAAACAGTTGTATCAGTTTTCTGTAATAAATCTTTCTGCTGGCTGTGTAGTCCTCTCAGCCGTCTTTTGAGTTGTTTGCTTCAGTTTCATAATGCCTGTTCCTTTGTTTATTTGTTTGTTTGATTTCCTCTCTTCTCACCTTTCATGGACCTGTGTTTGCAAACACACCAGCACCACGAGTTTGCCTGCAGCTCCAGCAACCACAAGTCCTGTCCTGCCCTCTCAGACCACTTCACTTATCCCTATTGTGTGGGCTTGTCACTGTAACACATGGGTCACCCTACCAGGGGCCCTTCATAATGCCAAGGCTGTGCCCATGTAGGGTCTGGGCTTATATGGGAAATTTCTGTGCTTCCTTTTCAATTTCGTTAGAAACCTAAAACCGCTCTAAAACATAAAGCCTTTAAAAATAAGATAGAAGATAAAATAATAAAATAAGGTAACCTAAACGGGTCCCCTGGACTGCTACCCCTTTGTCTTTTTAGCTTGTGTCCTGGTGGCCTCCAGACGGGTGTAAGATGGGTATGGAATGATAGTTATCACCTGATTTAACTAGCAATGACTCATTTCCCTTCTCCCAACCTTTCCAGGTGAAGCAAAACCACTATTTCCCTTTCAAGGGCTGTGCAAAGCACTTAGCATTATGTAGCTCCGGACAGTTGCCACAGGACATGTACTCAAGGCCCTGTTTCTGCAGCTTTGGGAGGACCGGAAATATGGGTTGTACTAAGCTTCACTGTGGCCAGAGAGGAGCGTGGCATCACCAGGCCACAATTCCATGGAACCCGTGGCAAACAGGAGAGACACTTGAGGAATAAAGGCTGAGAACTCCTGTCTCAGAGCATACAGAGTATTTCTGAGTGTTCTTGCCACAGTTTTGTTCCTTTATCTTATGACTTAAGTCTAATAATATCAGTGAATTAATCAGAAGCGCAGCTTTGATGTTTTAATAAGCTGTTTTGTCATCACTGAATAGTAAAATAGAAGTCTATTTTTAATGAAAAATTAAGACTTAAACTTTCATTTCTCAAAAAATGTTGACAATGAATCACTAAGGTGGATAAAACGCTTAAAGACAATTACCATTCACCACTGGGCCAGGTGCCACCTCGGCCCACATCAAAGATTAGGACATGAGTTATTAATCACGTTCAAGAAGTGACATTTAATGCTCGAGTCACATTCTGCTTAAAAATGGTGTAATAAATACAAATGAGTCTAAAATAAAATGATAGGTTCCTTGTTTTATTTTTTAAAAACTGCATACAGTGACTTGAAATAGAAACTCAGCTAACTCTGGTTCCAGAGTTTCATCCATATTATGCAATCAAGAAAAGCTTTGAAATGATACTCGGTTGAAGATGAAACACCTGACATTTTTTCGACTGCTACTGTAAATTCAGTTAAAAAGTTGGCACTAAAAATGACTATTTGTTTCCATGGTAGTAAGATTATTATAAATTTTGGTAGGCCGCTCATGATCATAGAATGATGATTTTTGTTTTTTTAATTTAGACACCTGTAAGACGGGAATGTAATTGGAATTGTTTGTGGTACACTTCCCTATTCAAATAGCATCTAAAAAAGCAAAAATATCCGACCAGTTGAAATTGAAGCGATACTTGTCAAAAGCACCAATAGCTTTCTACATGCAAAGTTAGAATATTTGAACTATAAAGTTGCTGTCATGAAACTGGTATGGAATAAAACAAAAATATGCTCAAGCAGAGCAGTAGCTGATTTTTCTCTGCTCTCCATCATTGACCAGACTTGGGAAATATTTGAATTCTTGTAGATGGAATGTATAAATCAGTCCAAGCGTCCAAAGATGAAAGTCAAAATGTTTAAAATAAATGATTTAGATGTTATTTTACTGTTTTCCAAAATCAGTTCAATAAATTCATTGATAAAATCAATAAATTTGTATCCCAGTATTTAATAAATGGAACTTAAAAACTTACTTGGATTTTCGATGTTTCATCCAGTTGTTATTCTGCAAATTGGAAAACCTTGAATTTATTTTTACAATAGCAAGGGCCAAACAAAAACATGAGTCAAACATTTAATTTTGATGTTGAGTAATTGCACATGAATATTTTAACTTAGGAAAAAAATATTTTGATGGACGTTTGTATTTAATCGGGAGAATTTATATTCTCTACCTGGTGGGATAAAATTGATAAACCCCATAATTTTGCTGCAGTTAAATTTTGTGAAACAAAACAAAACAGGTATTACTTTGTTAACTAGTTTTTTCTCATAAAAATATCTGCCAAATAATAGAACTCTCACTGAAGAAGAAAAAAGACAACACCTTTGAACTTTGAATTAATATTTAAGTATTTCAGCTTAAAGAATTGAGATTATATTCGATTTAATATATGCAGTCCCTATTAGAAATCTTACCATTTTACTTAATTAAAAGCAGTCTAACCTGCAGAGAAGAATTAATTAGAAGCGTGAATAACTTCATATTTATTAATCACAAAATATAAATCTGAAGATAATTACATGTGGTTTTATTCAAAAATGTTTAAAGTAATAAGAGCCTATGGAAAAGAAACTCATTTTTTTTTTGCGGAGAAATACCAGTGCGATGGTGTCACAGATATGCACGGCCAAAAACACTAATCCGAAAGATGGATATGTACCAAGAATAGCAACTTTTGGTTTATTTTTCACCAGATACTGAAGATAAAGAATTGATTTTGCTATACGTTAGTGTGCATGGTTGTTACATACCTTATTTGATTTTTAGAAAAGATCTTGTATTTGAAAAAGTATTTTTAAATGGTTTTTTAAGTCTATCACTACAACACATTTCATCATTAATAAATATATAATGATAAATGTTTTGCATTCATCTTCAATCTCAAAAATGCCTCATTTGGAGGAACAAGCCACACGGTCATCACCACACACTCGACTCCTCTGAGCTCCACTCGGCAATGACGAACCTCCTGGTGCTGGGGACAGGTTGGAAGGTGAGGTGGTGACTATTCCCTTTGCCTGCCATGCAGTCACACTCTTCTTAATCAATGTTTCTAATGCGCCTCTGGAGTACCAGGCAGTGTCTGAATTATGTGAGCATTCGTTAGGATGCTAGAGGTGTTAGAGGCACCACTGCAGGTTTATGGAATCAGAATCTTGGGGTGGGCTGGAGGTAGGGAGGACAGAGGACTGGTGTTTGTCACAGTCTCTCAGAGGCCATCTAACACGAGAGCTGAGACTCTGGAGCAACCCCCACGTCCTGCCCGTGTGCAGGCGGGCACATGAACTGCAGCCCCACTGTGCGCACAGCCTCAGTGCTTTTCCGCTCTGCATGAAACACAACAGCTCTTTCTAGGGTGCACAGTCCGTTCTTCCATCTCAGACACTTCATGCAACACCAAGTGAATTCTGATCAGATGCCGAGTGACAGGACAGTGAGGAGAGAAAAGTGCAGAGAAGAGCACACAATGGCCAATCAGTTTAGACTTAGAGGGTTCGTTTCTGTCTACCGAGAAGGTAGCTTCTCTTTTTTTTTTTGATTAACTGATAGCTGTCTGGTAGCTTCTCTTTATGAAGGTGGCACAGAACCTACAACTTCAGAGGCACAGGGGCAGGGAGGAAAGTCGAGCAACAGCCTTCTCAGGGTCAGTCCTGAGAAGACGGGACCAGAGTGCCGTGCAGACGGGACCGCAGGGCCATGCAGACATGGCACTGAGTTGTATCTCAGCAGCGAATCTCAGTCTATCTGCAGCTGGCAGAAACCTTCCTGATCTCTGGCTGATGGTCTGTAGTTGCTGTTAACAGAGCTTTCGGGAAGCTACTCATAGTTTAAAACCCATTTTTCCTTGGACCTTTGACTTAGATGCTCGTTGGTTGAAAGAGGTCCCGTGATGCTGCCAGGCGGCTCTCTCTCTCAGCCACACCCAGCGGGTCTCGGGGGTTGAGAGAACATAAAAGAGAAGACAGAGAAAAGAACCAAAGGCAATTCCATTAATATATTTCTATACAAATATATATGACAGAATAGTACTACTTTCTGAAAGAAAAAACTGGGCAGGAGCACATCTAGGGTAGCAACAGAAACAAGGTAAGCGTTCAGTTCATGCCACTCACTCAGCTTTCCGACCGTTAGAGTTTTGGCCGTGTGTACAAGCCAATATTCTCACAAAGTGTCGGATAAACACCCTGATCTGAAGAAATCCCTGGATAGACGAGAATGTTCCTCTTTGAGGATGCATTTGAAGACCTGTGATCAAATACCCTTGATCATGATCATTCAAAGGTAGCAGTGATTATAAGCAGGGTGCACCGTTTTATCAGCTACCATTTTCGCAAATTCCCCACGTCTCAGAGACAAACCAACAGAGAAAATGGTGGAGTCTGTGGAAGCAAAAACAAACTGGATAATAACAATTAGGAAGAGTTGAAAGGGTGGCTGAGGAAAAAGAAAAAAGATCTTTTACTGACGTGAAAGATAAATGGAGAAAAAGACTGTCCATGGTCAGGGTTTAAATTCTTTTCAAGGACAACAGAGAAGACGTCATTCATTGCAAATGTTTGGGAATTATCGATAAGTATTTCTTTTTAACCCCAAGCTTATTGACTTTTCAGGAAAACAGCCAGATTGCAGAAAATAAAAAAGCCACTACCATTCCCCAGGATAAGAATCCCCAGGTCAAGCACTAAGCGTTCCCTGGGATGTCCATGTTGGTACACGGGTGAGGCTCTTCCCTTCCTGATCAGAGCATCAAGCTGAACAAGGATCCTTAAGATCATCAATTTCAAATCGCTGAGTGAGTTAAGGAGAAGAGAAAATGATCTTCAAATGTTTTTTTATTTTTATATTTTTCAAGAACGTCCCCGTGTGAGGGGGGGAAATGCATCTTCTGCTCGAAGTGTTTCACGGGGCAGTTTTTCAAATTAATGCAGTTTAACTATTACATTAACTTAATGGCTATTTCCCTACTTTAACCATGTTAAATGTGCCGGCAATAACGAGCTTCTAATGCTGTCTCTTTTTAGTCTCAGAGGCATCTTTAGAGCTGCCGCTTATCTCCTGGATCATAAAGCTGCATAATTTAGAATTCAAACAATTCATTTAATACTGAGTCCCTCAGAATTACCGTAAAATTAATCAGAACAAAGTCATCTCAACCGATCGGTTTGGTTTACCTCCAGTTATGAAACATGCAAGAGAAAGTGAGATAAATAAAAATGTCAACCAAGCTCCAATTTTTTTATTGTTTCTTTATTTTTTTGTATACATGTGATTATTAGGCTTCCACTTTTTGTCTTAAAAAGTGAGACTTAAAAAGGCTTAAAATTTAACAACAATAATCCAATTTTATTTATTTTGAATGGAGTCATCTACTTGTGGGGATATCACTATAGGTTTGATAAACCTTGTGGCTTATACTTGCACAGGCCGTTAGTAATCATGAGCTTTAATCTTGCTTCAGACAGGTGTTTCAGAACTCCTGAGATACGTGTTGGTTTAGTTTCATTTTTAATTGATTCATTTATTTATTTCAAATATGGGGAGGAGGAAAAATTTTGCCCCAATTGGAATAGTCCATGGTTTTCTGAATGTCTAAATCTTTTTTCTAGAATTCTTAAAATAGCTTATAGGAAGGTTTTCAGTTGCTTTGGGAACTTTTCCTGTTACTAAAGCCTTGCTAGAATTCCAGGGGTCTTAACTTCCAGGATATCCTGAATTTAAAAAGGGACTATAGGTATGTTAGAACTTTCTACATCTTTATTGGAGAGCTTGAGTTTTTAGAGAATCCCCCAGTTTCTCAAGGGTATCTATAGTTTGTATTCAGGAAAAGTTGCATTTCTGCACTGAATCTTACTCTGGAATCTGAGTAGCAGGTGGGCCTTGCTGGGCCTATCCACACACTAGGGAGCAATCCTGATGTGAGCCGTGTGGTTCAGAGTGGTGGTCCTTAAGGAGCCTTGGTAGATGTCTCAAAAATAAAGAGTCACATGCACAGAAAGTAGAAGAATGTGTTTAACTTTTTTTTCCAAAAAAATATTTTGGCTGGAAGAGTCCAGATCAGAGGTTAACCCACCTTCTTGGTAAACGGCAGATAGGAAATGGTTTAGGCTTTTGGGGGCCAGACAGTCTCTGCTGTAGCTACTCAGCTATTGTTGAAGTACTAACCAGTAATAAATGATTGTAAAGGAAAGAACTTGGCAGTGTCCCAATAAAACTTTATTTATAAAAACAAGTGCCAATTTGCCAACCCTGGGCTGGGAAGAAAGAATCTCTGATAGGGAGAAATCCTGAGATTTAACCACTTCTTTTACTATGAACTATTTTGCTTGTTCTGCTTTAGAATCTTCCTGTGGAGCTGTTGTGTCTAAGAATGTCCATTTGCAAGAAGGTAAAATAATGCAAGAAGTGAGCTTTAGAATCTAGGTGAGAGATGCAGAAGCTTTCGTGCTTTTGCTTTATCATGCTCTGACCTCTGACAAATCCCTTAATTTCCAGCCACAGTGAAGACTTGAGGGAAGCAGGAGTCACCATCACACCTGTAGCTGAGCAGGGGTTCACTAAGGCCTGTGGTGTGTGCTAGGCTGCAGTGAATGCTCTCTGAGCATGGAGAAGGTGAAACAAGGGAGCTCCTGGCGGGACCTCCAGCGCCAGCCCCTTCGCGGCTCACCGGTGTCAGCTCCGGGGGCTCGCGGGGGCAGTAGCTCCCCTCCTGGACACGTCTGGTATTGCAGCGGAACTTCCTAGCTTCCGACTGGCGGTTACTCTGCTCCTTTCAAACCATATTATTACCATATTTGGTGAGTTTTAGCTTGATGGGTGGCTACTACCCTTCTCCTTAAATGCATAGCAAGTGCACAGGAAGCCTCCTGACCTGTACTTTCCAAGGGTACAGTGAGAAAATCCGTTCTTGGCCCAGTCACGGGTCATTGGACATTTCTCAGTGTGGGTGGGTTTCTATTTAAGCAACTTGACTGATTTTAAAACTTAAGAGACTCTCCAAAAAGTGATTTTCTTATGAAAGTTGATGAAAACACACACTGCAGGTTGAAATCAAAGGTTCATCATGTCACTCAGTTGTATGGCTATTATTTTTATAATAGTATCCAGCTTTATCTGAGGGTTCATGATATGAATACAGCAAAACCTGTTCTCAGACTTTCTATGTATTAACTCATTTAATTCTCACGATAATTCTACGGAGTAGTAACTAATCTTGAACCATTTTTAAAACAAAGAAATCGAGGCATGCAGTTACTAACTAGAGGCCCACGGCATGTGGTGGGCGGGTTCCCATTCATGACCAGGTCACCTGCCTCAAAGCCATCTCTCCCAACCACCCCCTACCCTCTGCTTTGGAGGAGAATTTACCATCCTCCTTCAGTAAACTCTCATTGGCCACTCACTGAGATATTGGGCTCCTACAAATGGCATTATTTCATGACACAGAGGCAGCGCTGTGTATATACAGGACCCAGATTTCAAGGTCAGACAAATCCTGATTGAATCTGACTTCACCACTCACTATGTGACCTTGCACCACTTAGCGTATCAAAGCTGCAGTTTCTGCAACCAAAAATTGAGGATAATTATGCCTACCTCATACATCTATTTCAAGAATAAAAGATTAGTAATAAAATCACAGTCCCAGGTACTTAAGAGGTCTGATAAGTGCTCTTTCCTTTTGACATCTTTCCTTACCATTATGTAAGGGGTCTCAGATGGAACCAGGCAAGCCAGTAACTGTTATACAAGAATTTCATTTGAGGGAAAACAGCAACCCCCAAACCAGGCAATCTGCCCTGAAGACCAGGCAATCTGCCCCCAAGACCAGGCAATCTGCCCCCAAAACCAGGCAATCTGCCCCGACACACCTTGCCTTCTTCTCTGAATAGTTCCATGGGTTTGTCCTTGTTCCCTCTCAATCCAGGGTTCTCATATCAGTTTTTTTTTTCTTTTTCAACAAATAGTCATGTTTCATTGTATGTGGTTAGGCTTGGACTTAAAAATAATTTTTAATGACACCTTTATTGCAGTTTCTAGAACATTCCAGGAAGGAAAATATTACTACTCCATGTGTAGAGAAGAAATAGGATGTTTACATCATAAGCTGCTCACATAACCCACTACCATGGAGAAGTGATGTCAGATTTTGAATCTTTTCATACCAATTTTAATCAGTAGCCAACACACTAAAATGCCTCTGTAATTGTCCTTGCCCCCGAGACGGGAGGGACTGTCACAGTGTTATAGGAGACACCAAATCTGAGTGGGCAGGATTCCTTACTGAAGCTCAGGAAGGTTCCTTTCCACTCTTCACCACTCTTCCTCAGGAAGCTCATTCTTTCCTTTTTATTTATTTATTTTTAGTTATTACGGGCACTCAGTAGTTGAATATCTTCATAGGGTACATGTTGATCTTTGAGATGTTTTTCCAATTTGCATAGCAGAAAGAGAGTAAAGAGAAAGATCTGTGCATTCACATACACCCAAGCAAAATAATAATAATACATATACAAATACAACACAAAATAAGTGTCACGCACACCTAGACACACATATAATTGTGCATAATTGTGTGTACGTGTGTGTAGGATTTTTCAAAGAATATTCACATTTTTCAGTTTCTTAGACCATATATAACAATCTAGAGAGGTAGAAAGACACATACTTTCCTATTCATAGAGGGAGAAATAGGGAACAGGTTAAAAGTCTTCATCTAAGTTGGGGGTCCTCAAACTTTTTAAACAGAGGGCCAGTTCACTGTCCCTCAGATCGTTGGAGGGCCCAACTGTGGGCCCCGGGACGAGTCAGCTGCTAAGCAGGACAGGTAGCAGCGGCAAAAACACCCGGCGGGCCGGATAAATGTCCTAGACGGGCCGCATGTGGCCTGTGGGCCATAGTTTGAGGACGCCTGACTATGGTGTCATATGTTTTAAGTGACAAAATTGAAACCAGAAATGGCAAAAGAAAAACATTAGGAAGGGCCCAGTCATCATTTATTCTGTTGTCTTACAGGTTGAAAAGATCAGAGCGCTATAAATTTCATCTGTCCAGCCCCCCTTGCTCCCAGAGGCTGCGGCGAACTCCAGCTGTTTGGGAGGCAGGAGCCGGTCGGAGGCCTTCGTCTCGAGGTGGTCTTGGCTCTGAGCGCTGACTCACAAGGTAGTGGATGCGGGGAGCGACATTTCTGGGTTCATTCTCCAGCTCTCTGAGCATGGAAGTGAAACAAGGGAGCTCCTGGCGGGACCTCCAGCGCCAGCCCCTTCGTGGCTCACAGGTGTCAGCTCAGGGGGCTCTCGGGGGCAGTAGCTCCCCTCCTGGACACGTCTGGTATTGCAGCGGAACCCCAGCTTCTGACTCGCCCTTCCTGCTTTTCAGTTCTGTGCCTGATTGATTCCTGCATCGAGCCCTTTCCTGGTCAATACTTTAGTGATTTCTGTTTCCTACACTGAAATCATATACCGTTGCAGGTAAGAAATCCATATTCCTGCAGGGGACTTAGGAAGGAGGCAAAACTTTCATGCTTTTTAGACAAAAAGAGACCTAATGCCTGAGCACCTTTGAGAAGCAATGACCTACTTTGCATTTTCCTAAGATCAGTTCAGTTCCTGTTTAACTTGCTGCCAGGAGGACACGTAAGGCCTTTTTAGGGATATAGAGAAACAGGGCAAGAAAACAAAGGCAATCACACAGGTGCTCCTCTCTCCCTGGGGTTTGGACATCACCTTATGTTGTACCCAGCACCTACAATATCATATTCAATGCATGCAGCAGATGGCTCAGGTAATCACAGCAATTACTCTTAAGTCACATCCCAGCAGAAACCGCCCTACCCACTGTCACAGCAGTGCCCTGTGTCACTTTCTCTGTCACTCCGGATGTCTTTAGCACCTGGCTGTGTAACACATACAAAGAACACATAAAATAAAAGCTGAATGAACTAATGAATGAGCAAATCAAATTCCAGAAGGCTAGGTATTTTGCCACAGTCACAAAAAGAGTAAGTGGTTGAAGCAGGACTTAAAATCCAAGCCCTGGGCTCATGAAGTTTGAGAGCAAACCTATTAACCACACCGCTGTGATTCCTGGACAGCCGTGTAACACGTGTCAGGCAGAGGAAAGCTGATTGGGGCCACATCCAAGAAACCCGTTAAAATTACTAAACTTAGATTGAAGCCCTGGCTCTGTCTGACATGTATTCGCTTGTGACCATGGCACTGAGCCTCAGTTCTCATGCATGTAAAATGTGAAAGTTGATAGCTCCTTTACCCGTGAAAGGTGTTTCTTTGTCCTGTTTTACTTCACACACACATGGGCATGTCCACTAGTAGCCACAGGGTTGCATTTTAAAAAAGAAAAGGCCTGGGGCACGGATTCTAATGGGCTGAACCCCGCTTGGGAGCCAAGTCTTCATTTACTGTTTATAATTTATATCCAGCACACACCGCCCACAACATTTTGAAGCTTATGCAAATGTAGTCTAAATGTATCTCCTGTATTCAGAGAAGTTGCTATCTCCCACACGTCTATCTTACTGTAGCAGGAAAAATCACCCGGGGTTGCCAACAGCCTGGGTTAGAGCCTTCTCTGAACCCTGTTTGTGTTCCAGAGAAAGTGAACCACACAGCTCGTTCACATGCTGGGCATTTGAGCCTGGCCCTGGGGGGAGCTGCTCGGCGTCCCAGAAACTCACGTCTCATTGGATCTAGATTTCATTTCTATAAACTGCAGAAATTGGAGTTGATCTCCCAGATTTCGTTTCTATGAAATGCAGCAATTGGAGTTGATCTCCCTGTGTACGTCCTGCTCTGAAATTCTAATTCTTAGATTTCAAGTGTGCATCTGTGTGTGTGTTATTTTCGTTGTTGCTTTTTTTAGCTGTGCTTTTGGAAGGTTTTCATTTTTGAAAAGATACATTTATTTGGCAATCCGAGCTATTATCTTAATCTTACAGTAAAAATAGAAATTATCACTAAAAGAGGAACTGTATACACCCTCTGAAAAGCAGATGAGAGGGCCCTGTATAAAGGTGGACACCACCCTTGACCACCATCACCCTTTTCTCCCTCCCCAGCCCTTGCCCACAGCCTTTCTCCCCCCTGCGTTATGAGTGTGACTACATTAGATTGAAGCTGTGAGGGGTGAGGCAGAGTCTGTCTTTCTGTGTCTGGTTTGCTTACAAAGCACAATGTCCACAGGTTCGTGCACATGGCTGTAAACGGCAGGATCTCTTCTTAAGGCTGAATATTATCCCCCTTGTCTGTATGTGTGTGCAGCAAAGAATATATACACACGTTTTAAAATAGGAAAAAAAGTTACTGAAATTATAATAGTCAATATTACTAATTTCAAACATGAACACAAGTCACACTGAGCGCCTCTTATAATTGGAGAAGTCAAATGTGACTTGAATATTAACAATTTTAATACAGGTTTTTCCTTTCTTAAAATGTGTAACATTTTTTAGCAACCTCTGTGTGTGTGTGTGTTATAACAATTTCTACCAGTACACCGCCATCAATACACTCAGTCTCACTTGGTCTTGATTTTTCTCCTTAGCTACGTCTCACCTGCTGCTAACCCTACATGAAGCTTGTTATATCTCTAACTTCATTTTACCTTTTTCATTTACAAGAGTTCCATTTGGATCAATTTATACTTGCCTGACATTTTGATTGGCTCATTTCCTTTACTCAGTTTTTTACTTCCAATTTATTACTTTTTTTAATCCATTCAACATATCAGTTATTTTGTATTTTGTATGCAATGATTTAAATATGAAAACTTGTCAGGCACAGGGGCTCACTCCTGTAATCCTAGCACTCTGGAGGCCTAGGCAGGAGAATTGCTTGAGCTCAGGAGTTGGAGATCAGCCTGAGCAAGAACAAAATCCTGCCTTTACTAAAGAACACAAAAAACTAGCTGGGCGTTGTGTCACTACCTCTAGTCCCATCTACTCAGGAGGCTGAGGCAAGAGAGTCTCTTGAGCCCAAGAGTTTGAGGTTGCTGTAAGTGATAACACCACTGCACTCTACCCAGGGCAGTGTCTTCACCTATCAAGTCAACCAAGTCCAAGAATCTGATGAGATGTGGTGTTGGCCCTTTCTGGAGAAGCAGACGTTCTTTCTCAGCTTTGGTGGCGATGGAAATTGATATGACCCCTGTGGAGAGCAAGTTGGAAATTTCAAATAAACATCAAGCTGGCAAATGAGCAGAATTTTTAACCCAATAGTTGCATTTCCAGAAATTATTTGGGTGACCTCCTGTGTGACATGCAAGATTGTTCACTGTGGCATTATTTTGATTAATAGGAAAAGACCAGAAACTGCCTAAAGGGCGATACGTAGAGTTTAATTTAGAAGAACATGATATACACATATGATGTAATATAAAGACAACTAAGATGGAAGCTGTCAGGTGTAGGGGAACACCTGTATTGAGGCTTCACATATTTCCTTATTAATCTTGATTTTATTAACCTACCTGTGGATTTTTTAAACTTACAAGCACAGTGTCTAGAAGATAAAATGAAACAAAACAATAACACCAGTGATTTTCCTAAGTCTCATCATAATAGCCCTCAAAGGACATAAGGAAACTCAGGCATAGATGATGGCCTGAGTTGACCCCATCACCCAGGCCATGTTCCTGGGAGGCTGGTGTCCCAGCTGGGAACATGGACCTGCTTGCATCCTGGGCCACACCAACCCTGCCTTCCTCTCAACTGGGCCTTCCAAAGAGCTTCTCCAGTGAATGAGAAACGGCTTATTCAATAACTGTTATTTTTCCAACAATATTAAGCAAATAAAATGACTTTTTAATAAGATAGTCCCTGTTGCCAAAAAATTGAGTATTTAGGGGATTTCAGAACATGCATTTACTTTAACTGATAGAGCAGAACATCTCTCATAATAAGCATTCTCTGTGTAGAGAAATAGGCATTTACACAAACGAAGTTTCATGTGCTCAGGGTTAAAAATGAGTCTCGAGTACACATTACTCATTTTAAAGACCTTCCTCCCCCTCCCCACCCCCAAATCTGGCTAGTGGGGTAAAAAAATATCTTCTACTGGGTTCACATTTCATTTGAAATCAGTGACATGAGATTTTTCCTTCCATAAACATGTTTTTACTTGCCAAGTGCAGTGTGAAAAGTTAAAACTGAAAAGTTCTTTTTCCTTTACTTTTTACAGAAAGACACTTCAATAATTGATGTTAAGGATTTTTCATGAATCACCATCAAAAATACGCATAAATCACCTTTTGTTTTATGAGAATTAAAGAACAAAGTGAGGGTTGCAGTTACATTTCTCGGGAGCAGAGGAGTTTCTGGACAGATGAGGCAAAGGAGCTTGTCAGGGCTGGGGGAAGTATGCAGAAATTTCTGCCTCCAGCCTTTCTCCCCATTTCAAAAGACAGAAACCGCCATGATAATAGCAAGCCTAGAAAGTCTCCAGGCTCCAATGGATCAAAGTTTATCTACCTGGGTTTGAAATTAGTCTCTGCAGAAGTTTCCCGTTCTTGCCAATTTGAAAGCCATCAACCAAGTTACAAAGAGTTATCCGGAGGTGATCCACACAGCATGGGGCAGCCTCATGTCAGGGACACTGTTTTCTTCAGTTTGGGGGCTTGCTTTAAAGATCACACAATGATGAAGTTGAAAAGGACCCCAGAAGTTACCTGATCAACTCTTCTCATCTTATTCAAAAGAAACTGGGGCACAGCCTAAGGATGGTCCCAGCTGACCTGCTAATTGAGGGAAGCACAGGTCCAGACCCAGACGTTCTCCTCCCCAGGTCCCACACTCCACATTCCACACCGGTGGCTCTTCAGAGGGGCTCCATCCAATGGCACCACAGTGCATTAGGGGGTGGCAAGGAAGCAGACCGACAACAATTGTTTCCAGAATTCAGTCTCACTCTTCCACCTGGAAAAACACACTTTACCTTTATAGTATATTCATAAGCAAATATTTATTTGAAGGTAAAACACGAGGGTTATTATTTTTTAATAGAATTCCTAATAACATTATATCAGGTTAGGGCACAGCAGATTGCTGATACTCAGCCAGTTGACCCATAAAGAAAAGAGAAACAGGCAGTGTGATAGGGTTCAAGTTAAAAATACATCTTTAAATCTTGAAACTTAGGTGAAAGATTTTGGGAGATTTTGAAGCTCAACCTTAATTACTTTCTTTAGTCATATAACATTACCTTAATCTCATCACTAGCTTAGTTCTTTATTAATTTACAGAATCTTTCATCCTGTTTAAATCCCTTTAAATCATAATATAGCCTTACTTTCTACATACATGAGTGTGTACACAAGGTTGGACAATTAAGTCCACAGACTCATTCTAGAAAAAGTACTACATACTTCCTTGCTGAAAATCACCAGGGTCACCTTCAGATCCTCAGCTTGGCCATCTGGGACTGTAGGGATATTCGCCAATGAGCTATATTGCACCTCTTCTAGGATGAGTTTCTGAACTTAATTATTTGACTTCATATATAATGACCATTCACAATTCTCAGCAACTCACTGCAGGCCCATCTTTCCTTATTCTCCTTCCATTCCATCAAATTATATAAAATACACAATGATCCATAGATACAGAGCATTTAGCCTCCCTATCTGTCTGTGTATGTACGGATGTAATGATCATTAGCGCAAAGCTTCTCTCTCCTGTCTTAAATAGAAATAAACAAACTTTTCCTTGGCCTGACACCCCCCTTACCCAAGCTACTGTTAACTAAAAGAACAAGGTTTACACTTTGGGAAAACGGGAGCTTTCTTTCTCATAAGGGGTATTAGGCTGCTGGGCGGCCAGTCCACCAGGCTAGAAAGCCGAGCAGCTGCCACAGCCAGGCACCTGTGTGTGCGGTCACGTGCATGCATGTGTCTGTGTGCGTGCGTGCGTGTGTGCGTGCCTCTGTGCGTGCGTGCCTCTGTGTGTGTGTGCGCGCGCGCTTCCAAAGACAGACAAAAAGAACGAGATTTATACTGAGCAGTGGGGCTATCTATACATATTCAACAGACTATCAAAGACGTCATGAATATTCATAAAGGGAAGTTATGCGCATGTGTAATTGAGTTTTACCTCTCCTCTCCTGTCCTGCTGGGAACTCAGCTTTAAGGGGTTTCTGGGGCAAGAGGAGTCCACCCAGTTAGCAGAGGGCTGAGGATTTTATTTCTAGTTCACACTGCTGTCAACAGAAAAGGAGCCATACTCAGTAATTTAAAGAGGTTTATTCTGAGCCCGATTGGAGAACCATGACCTGAAGCCACTGCCTAGAAGTCCCGAGCACGTGGACTCCAGGTGGCGGGGTGACAGTTTGGTTGTATACTCTTTAGGGAGACAGGGATTACAGTTGAGGTCATAGACCAATATATGGAAAACAGATGTTGGTTTGGTCCCCAAAGGTGGGACATCACAAGTGGGGGGAGGGAGGGGAGGTTACAGGTGGATTTAAAGATTCTTCAGCTGACAGTTGACTGAGAGAGTTAGGCTCTGTCTGAAAGACCAAGCCTCCCTGAAAAGGAATGCTTAAGATCAAGGGTCTGTTAGAGACAAACTACCCGGCAGATTCCAGTGGTTTGTTATGTATATCAGGG
Source organism: Galagoides demidoff (assembly GCA_963574575.1). Lineage (NCBI taxonomy): Eukaryota > Metazoa > Chordata > Mammalia > Primates > Galagidae > Galagoides > Galagoides demidoff. The sequence continues at coordinate 21,721 of CAUYQV010048872.1, read as the reverse complement.
GCATGCAGGTGTGTCTTGCATAGCCTCAGGCCTGTGGGTGAGTCACAAAGCACATCCCTAAGAAGGAGGGGGTGTGAGGAGGCAGGTCTGACCCACTTTCTCAGGACCAGCCTCTCAGTTTAGGGATTCCCTTGGCCAGAGGGGGTCCAGTCATTCAGTCACTTGGGGGAGTCTTAAGATTTTATTTTAGTTCACACTGGCAACAGTGATGAGGATGGATTTTACTATATAGGGCTGGGAGAAGGACCTAGCGTGAACGGCACTTGGGTTGGCAGAAGCAAAGGGCTGGAGGCTTTTTAAAGGCGAGGGTGTGCTAGGGGAAGGGCCGTGGAGGGGCTGAGGCAGTGAAGAGGCCTCTTGGATTAGTTAATTGGTGCTCATCTGAAGAAACAAACTTCTCTTACCTTTAAGGCAGGGGGCAGTGGTGTAAATTAAAGTCTGGGGAGATGAAGATTTATCAACCTGAATTTTAGCATTTCAAAGAGATGAGGAGGCTCCCAGGTCCTTGGAAAGGCAGATTAGAGTGGAAGATTTGCATCTCAAAGGACAAGATTCCTGATTGCAAGTTTGCTTTCTCTGTTTTCTTTTTCTTTCTTTTTCTTTCTCTCTCTCTCTCTCTCTCTGTCTCTCCCCCTCTCTTTTCTCCTTTTTTAAAAATTTGTATAAATTTATGGGGTACACGTGTGATTTTGTTACACCCATAGATTGCATAGTGGGAAGTGGGTTTTAGAGAATCCATCACCTGGAATAACGTACTGTGAGCAAAAATAAAATCTTAAGGCTCCCCTCAAGTGGCTGACCTACTGGACCCCACTTTTGGCCGAGGGAATCCTTAAAACCGAGTTGCTAGCCAGGAGAAAGGAGGTCAGACAAGCCTCACCAAGTCCTCCTCCCTTGGTTAGAGATGTCCCCTGTGACTCTTTAACTAGCCTAAGGCTCTGCAGGGCTACCCGCAGATCCTCAGTATACATAACAGACCCCTTGATGTCAGGACTTTGCCTCTGATTAGCAGACTCTTATCTGAGCTTTCCTTTTCAATGACTGCTGGTCTTTTAGACAGCACCTCACTCTTTCAGGATTCAATTATTAGTTAACTAAAGAATCTTTAAACCCACCTATAACCTAAGCCCTCCCCCCTTTGAGATATCCCCCAGAAGGTGGGACATATTTTAATTAATCTTTTAATATATTGGGACCAAACCAATGTACGTTTTCCATGTACTGATTTATGATCTCACCTGTAATTCCATCTCCCTAAAAATCTGTAAGACCAAACTGTAACCCCACCACCAAGAGTCCACCTGCTCAAGCTTTCTTGGGTGTGGCTCCAGGTCATGGGCCTCCAATATGGCTCAGGATAAACCTCCTTAAATTATTTTACAGAGTGTGGCTTCTTGTCCCTGCATGCATACAGCGTATCTATTGTGGAATTTCTTGTCCTCAGCCCCCTTGTTGTGAGCACATGCGGTATTTATCTCTCTGGGTCTGAGTTGTTCCTTCCCCTCTTTCTAACTCTGGGACAGCTGGGGAAACTACTGCCCCTTACTAGGTTTTGGCTGGAACAGACAGTAAATCCTCCGGATGGGGGAGTGATACCAGGGACATGACCTGCAGCTGTCCTGCTGGAGGCTGGTGAAATCTTTCAATACAGAGGTTTGCACTAAATCCTTATATACCAAGAGCTCTGCAAGTCTCACCAGACCCCACTCTCTCCTGCCCTCCTGGGTGGCACTCACTGTCCAGTGGTCATTTGTAGTGTCTACCTCTCCACGACCTCCACGTTCTCTAACCTGACATCCTCCACAACTGCACTTTTAACCTCCCCTTCTCCCACCTCTTCACCCAGGTCCCTAATAACCTCTATGAGGATGTGTGACAAAATCACTTTCATTAAAACTAGCATATCTTTTCAATCTTCCTGAATTCTCCTTCTCAATAGATCAGTGGTTCTCAACCTTCCTAATACTGCGACCCTTTAAGACAGTTCCTCATGTTCTGGTGACCCCCAACCATAAAATTATTTTTGTTGCTACTTCTCAATTAATTGCAATTGCTACTGTTATGAATCATAATGCAAATATCTGATATGCAGGATGTATTTTCATTGTTACAGAGGGGTTGCAATCCACAGATTGAGAACCGTTACAATAGATGGAGCCAGGTATGGGGCTGAAGCTGAGACTCACACTTCATTCCTTCATCTGTAATATTTCTAAATTCCCTACCCCTGCTGTGAGTGCAGGACACTTTATACAGTAATCAAACTTTGCCCAGACCTATAGTGTTAACAGCTGTGAGAAAACTCAGCTGGCCACCCAGACAAACGTTTTGAGAGTAGAAATCAAATCTTAGCGGTATTTGTATCTCAAATGACAGCACATCTCTGACACATAGGATGAATTTGTGTGTTTAATAAATAATTATTAGATGGCAGATGTGTGCCAATTGTTATATTAGGGTCAGAATACCCCGAACATTTTTTTTAAAAGACATTTTCTATTCACGTTGTGGAAAGGGAAAATGGAAATTTTTCAGAAGAAATTAAAAGTTCAACAGATAGGTGTAACCCAATTGTATATACCCTCGTATTAGCCCCAAAATTAAATAAACAAACAAGCAAAAAACTTCAGGTGAGGCACAGTGGCCCTTATAATCCCAGCACTCTGGGAGGCCAAGGCAGGTGAATTGCTTGAGCTCAGGAGCTGGAGACCAGCCTGAGCCAGAGTAAGACCTTGTCTCCATAAAATAGCCCAGCATTGTGGCAGGTACCTGTAGTCCCAGCTACTTGGGAGGCTAAGGCAAAAGCATTGCTTGAGCCCAAGAGTTTGAGGTCGCTGTGAGCTGTGATGCAACAGCACTCTACTGAGGGCAACAAAGTGAGACTGTCTCAAAAAACAACAACAACAACAACAACAACAAACTCCAACAGGATTGGGGTTGCCAAATAATTAGTTTACAGACCATTGTTAATAAAGTCATTATTAGAAAGAATTCTGAAAAGGGACTTTTGATATTTGTATAGATAACTTTAAGATTCCAGGATTGAGTTCCAGGTCATGTATAAGGACCAGAACATAGTTACAAACATCACTGTGAAAATACAGTGAGCCAGACCCAGGGGCTCCATCCCAAACTTCTCACCTCCGAGATGTGGGAATCTAGGAAACTTACTGCATTTACCTGACCTCAGGGTGTTTATTTGTTTGTTTGTTTGTTTTTCTCTTCAAAATACATAACCTTGATACACGCGTAAGGATTCCATAGCATCATGAATATGTGGTGTCCCCATACAAACTAGAAAATAAATAGTAAATGTGATAAATAAGACAGGGAGAGTTATTTATCCCCATCTTATTTATCACAATGAGTGATAGTGACATGTCCATGACGAGGCTTTATAGTCCTCACAATTTTCCAAGGCGAGTTTCTCCCTCTGTAGGAGAATTTGAGAGGGTGAGAGGCAACGCAGACTGACTCCATTACTTATCACAATCAATTTTGGGCCAAAAAAATCATGCTTGAAAGATTAGCAATTGTTTTTATGTCTTTGTCATTAACTGCTTAACATCCCGCTCTACTCCAAACTGATCCTTCAGGTGCCTCAGTGGGGGGGTTGAGAAGGTAGGGAGGGGCCACCTGGAAAGTTGCTGAAAGGATATTCCGAGGAACCAGGACCAGCTCATCAGAAATTTTAACCTCAGTGTGGGGCATAGCTGCACGGATTTTTAAGTATACATAAGAACTCTCCAGCAAAACATGGCTCATGCCACGTGTTGCGGCCGTCTTTTGTGGAAAGAATGATAGCACGATCCCCTTTCTGAACATCCCTTTTCAGGGGTGCAATCTCCAGGTCAGATTTCTTCTTCCAAACCTGAGGCAGCTCCTGGGGCGTCTGAGAAGAACCCCGACTCTGTGGCAGACCTGGATGGAAACCCCACACTATCCATATCCTGGTACTTTTATGCTTTGTATTACATCATTCGTAATTTCTGAATTTGTATGTTTGCCTGTGTTTATTGTACTGCAAAATACCAAAGTACCTATTTCAATAGGTTGTGAAAATTGAGATATGCAACTCATACATTTCAGAAAGTGTTTGGCTGATTAATATTTGTTTTATTATTTAATTTAATAGTAAAATATTACTTGATATTAACAATTACATATATTTGATATAATCAATTATTCAATTATATGTCTTCAGTGTTGATTAAATGAGTCATTAGATATTATTTATTTGTTTATAATACATGTTCCCTTAACACACTGACACCAGCCACACTGATGAAGTGAGTGATCCTCTCTCCCTCTATGGCTCTTTCTCTATCTCCAGCTCTCTCACACTTGGCTTCTGACAGCTTTTATAATTCAGTTTTCATTCAAAAATGTACTTTTTCTCCTTTCTTTTAGAGGGGATTTTCCCACACACCTTTGCTCAGGAAGATAAAGAACTGAGCACCTTTTTAATCCCAGTCTTTCCAGGCGTGTCTTGCCTAAGACTCAGAAGAGAATCGTCTGATGGGAGCACACCTGGGAGGCACTGGTTAGTTCCCTGCCCCTGGCTTGCTCTATTCATCGTCTCAGCGAGATCTGTGACCAAAGAGCACACTGGTTCACATCATGACTTCTGAGTTCCTCCAGCAGACGTTCTGCCTCATGCAGCAGAATTGGAATATTTCCTGAGCCAGCTTTTCTCCTCTTGCCCAAGAAATCTTTCCAGAAAGAGGAGAATGGAGACAACCGGATGTGAGAGCCACAGGGTCGGGGCCCCACATTCTGCCCATCACACTCACGGTCAGCTCCAAGGGGCAAGGAAATGGAGGGGAACCCCCAGAAAGGACCACACCATGTGGACACCTTCTGACAGAGGTCTCCTCACCATCACAATCTGGATCAGACCACATGAGGTCAGGACACAGCCAACCGTAGCATCCTTTACCCCTAGAAATGTCTAGACTGTGATTGGCTTTTCCATATGTTTGGGAAAGGGGCAAAAATTAACTGACAGAGGGAGTCTGTGGCTTTTCGAGAGTCTTCAGATTCCACTGAGAGTGTCAACATGCATTCTGAGACCAGAAACTAATGGAACACAGATACTTCAGGTGACACTGGCATGGGCAGGGGAACGAGAGAGGACTGGACAGGACGGTTCACATCAGCAAGTGCAAAGGAAGAAAGACAACAGATGCTAGCCAGACTCACGTCCCTCCCCCATACTACAAGGCTGCTTCTCACCCCCTCCATACCTCCTGGAGAGTTCAGGCTAAATCTTGGGGACAACAAGAAAATGAGTACATCTAGGACTAAGTTTTCCTTGAAATTCAAGTCTCTGACCCAAAGAAGAGAAAAAGCTGAAATTAATAATATGAAAGTTATAAAGTATAAAAACCACTGAGTACAACATTCTTAGAAATTTTTATCCATTCATCTACTTGGGATATGGTGATTTGGGGCTGTAAGTAAGTCTGGAAGACAAGACCAGCTTATACTGTGCAGTCCAACAGACGCTAAGTCCTGCCAGAGGTATTCAGGTAATGACTCAGGGATCTGAAATCTCAGAGAAGGAAGGCAAGGCCTTGACCCTCTGGTCAAGGGGCACGATTACAGACTTAGTGTTTGCCTAGAGGGTAGATCTTAAGTAGTCTTACTATAGAAAGAAAGAGGGGGAGGGGAGGAAGAGAGAAAGAAAAGAAAAGAGAAAGAGAAAGAAAGAAAGAAAGAAAGAAAGAAAGAAAGAAAGAAAGAAAGAAAATAGCTATGTCAGGTAAGGGACATATTAGCCATTGTGGTTGTTATTTCAAGTCATCAAGCCACATGCCTTAAATATGTACAACTTTATTTGTAAATTAAACTTCTACACAATTAGAAAAAAATAGTTTCTTTAATAATTAGTTTTTTCTTAAAGTATAGCATAGAGAAATGTGTAGATGAAAAATACAAAACAAATACTCAGGGTACACGAGACAGCCGGCCGTGTTGTAGGGAGATGCCTCTGTGCTGAGTGCTGAGGCCTCCAGAGCCAACAGCCATCCCAGTGTGCAGAACTCTGGTGGCCACTGTGGGACTCATGTTGGAAGTCCATCTTGCAGGTCCAGCCAGCTCTTCACCTGCTCACATCTCAATAGAAAGTGATATTGAGGTAGAACCACCAAGCTAAGCTGCTTCTGAATCTCTGACAAACAAAAACAGTTTTAAGATACTCAGTTTTGAGGTACTCTTTTATGTGGCAATAGAGAATGAATAGGTGGCTTGGCGACTTAGCTTGGCTTGCTGTAATGAAATACCAGCAATGAATTTACCCCTAACCACTCTGGAGGCTGGCGAGCCCACGAAGAAGGTGCTGACTAATTGGGTTCTCTGGGAGAGCTCACCCTGTCCTCCCGACAGACAGCCACCTTCTCACTGTGTCTGGGCTTGGCAGCTAGAGCAGAGAGGAAGCCAGCTGTCCTGAGTCCTCCCCCGGATATCCAGAGTCCTTAGCTAAAACGACTTCCCTTCCCCAAACCCCATCTCCAAACACTTTCTCACTGGGGGTTCAGCATCTTACTAGGGGTGCCCCAGGATCTGTCAATCTATACCAGTACAGGAAAAATACTGACATCTGAATAGATACATAAACAGTGTAAGTGTTAATTATAGGAATTCCTTCAAAGCCACAAAATCATCAATGCAGGTTTCAAGTCATCTTTCCTCTCAGGAGAGTGATCTCTCTCCCAATCCTCAGGGTTTCTCTTTTAGGGACACGCTCATCTTCTTCTTCCCTCTTGTTTTTTGTTTCTCCTATCACAAACAGATAAATTTTGTAAGGAAGATTATTCCATAGTTTTTTTTTCACTCCAAAATGTGGTACAGGCATCCTTCCAACCCAATATAAAATACCAATATGCATCAAATTTTGTACAGGTGATTAATACAGACGAACATTTAGCTCATTTTCATTGGTTTGATTAACAAAAGTGAGATGAGTATCTCTGCGCAGTCCTCTCTGTAGGACTGCTAGGAAAGGTTTCTAAAAGTGCAATAGTTCTGTTGAAGCAATGGACATAACGTTTCAAATGATTGATTTTTCTTTCCCATTTGCAAATTACATGCTCATCTTTTTATAAAGCAATATGCTGTTCCCACATGCCACAAAAGGGAATTCCTGTTAAATTCCTCCTTATCACATCTCAAACACATTCTCATATTGTTCAGATTTTACTACATTGTTTATTCAGACAAAGCATCAATTATGTTTGAATTTTTCTCTATGTCATGTTTTAAAAATGTGTTAATTTAACATTAGATTCATTTTTAACACTATTTGCTTCCTTCAACTTTATTAAATTTACCTTGGATTACAAGAGCAATATATATTTTTGTTATTAGATTAGCAATGCAAGTAGAAATTAGACAATTTGTTGGCTCCTAAAAGCAAGCCTACACAGATCTATCCTTGGTGTTGCCATCTCTCCACTGCCCGGGCTCACCAGCAAAGGCACAAAACCCTTTCCTCAACTCCACCACTGTTCTTTCATATTTTCTTATTTTAACGTTAGAATGTATGTATCATTAGGTTAGCATCTTGTTCTGAACCCGTAGGGCTTTTGATAGCATTGTCCTATGTTGTCAGGTAAAGAGAAAAATCACTCATGAAGTTTACAAAGTTGGTTCAATCCCTTCACCTGGGAAGTCTCAGAATTTCTAAGGAATGACAGTGAGCTGACTGCAGATGGGCGCCTCAGCTCCAGGAAGGCCTGGCACGACTGAAAATGAATATGAACATGGGCCTGGGCACTGCAGCTTGAGAACCCAACCAGAGGACAAGGACTGCAGATGCCAAGTGCTGGGATCTAAGGTGTGTCACCCAAGGACCAGCGAGGGCCCAGCTTCATCTTTCTGGGTGAGGTAAGTCAAGGAATGGAAAGGGCCTAACAGATGTCTGGATTTGAACTTCTTTCCATGATCAGGAAGGTGGAGACAGAGAGAAAATTGCATTTTATTATTTTTGTAATTTCAAAAATAATGGCATTTATGATGATCAAGGAATAGTTGATCCTGTGATCCTTAGACTGTTTCATTCATTCATTCATTTATTCATGAGCTCCTCCACTTATTTACTCCTAAATTAACTGACCCTGAGTGTGTAATAACAGACAGATGGAAACTGCACTTAGAAACCTCACAGTGGAATATGCAGGGCAGCCTAACTCTCACAGACACACATGCATGATCACACCACCCAGAATGAGAAGAGGGCCTGGTCAGGCTCATCACCAGCTGCAGCCAGGGTTTTTCTGCTCAGGATCTTAGTTATAAGCTTTTGGAAAAAGTAACGACAAAGAACGTTTCTTTGGCAAGTGTAGAGGAGAGAAGGACTTTGCCATAGAATATCGACCCCATTCATCTCCCTTCAATTTGCTCCTTCCCCCGCCCCCGTCTTTATTTTTGCATGGGAGTTGAGTTGAAAGGCGTTTGCACCTTAGTTTATAATTTTGTCCACCCTTGGAATGTCAGTTCCCCTAGGACTTGGCTTTTCTCACTGATTTTTAAGGCTTAGGGAAGTTCCAAGAGCATTGTTTGGGCTCAAAAATGTTTGCTTAACAAGCAAATTGACCTGTGAACTGACTTGGGGCTGCTTAGGATGCTAAAAATATGAAAATCTCACACAAATATAGTATTCATTTCTACAAAGGCTGGATGTGATGACCCGTGAGATGCACAGTGCTTGCCTGCTCAGTTCCTCCTCTTCCTGAATCCAGAATCCGTTGACTTTCCTTCTCTCCAGCCTGTCAGGACATCCTGGCACAGACCCCCTCTCAGTCCTGGGCTGGGGTTGTTGATGTCACAATCTCTGCATCCTTTCCAAGCCCCCAGGGCTCACCTCCACTCCTGCCCCTGTTGGCGTGTTCACTGTGAACAACCCACATGGTGAAGCTCTGCTCTGATACCAATGTTCCCATGCAGGCCCAGGAGAGACACTCCAGGTTTAGGCAGTTTCATTATGAAACCCTCTTCCTCTCTTGTAACACATTTCCAACACTTGGAAAGTCATTATGAATTGTATTCCCACAGCTGCAGTTATATTTAATATATTTGTTGAAATACAGAGTTTTCTCAATGCTTACTGTCATCTCAAACAAATCTGCCGAATGTGGTTGCTGGTTCTGGGGCCTTCTTTCTAGCAAAGCTATCATGGACGGTGATTCTCCTTTCCTTGTGGGATATCACCTGAAGGGAACCCTCCCACTACTCTTACACCCAGCTTACAATGGTCCTGCTGTATCACAACTTTCACTTTTCACCTTAAAGTCAGCAGCAGGGATTACAGGATTCGGGCATCCCGACAACAGATGTTGACAGAATGTGGACTATTATATGTACACTCTGACAGTTCTGCGTAGAGAGACTCTTTCCTTCTCAATCTAATTAATATGCTTTCCCTCAACAGAACTCAAATGTTATCCAGAAAAAAAAATTACAGACCAGCAGTGTACTGGACAGTAAATTATAATCCAACGGGCATTGGCAAGAATTGTCATTGTACAGTGTCTGTAGAGAGAACAGGAAAAAACACCTGTGCTGGACGCGTGGACTCTGGTCCTCACATCAATCACATGAACTCAGGCTTCTAACTCTTGGGCTTCAGTGATTCTCCTGCCTCAGCCTCTCAAATAGCTGGGACCACAGGCACCACCCACAACGCTCAGTTATTTTTTTTATTGCAGTTGTCATTGTTGCTTAGCTGGCCCAGGCTGGGTTCCAACCCACCAGCCTTGGTGTATGTGGCCGACACCATAACCACTATGCTACGGGCGCCAAGCTACCAAATCTGTGGATTAGTGTCCTTGCCCTCGTGCCTCCCCGGTGGACCAAAAGTTTATGAAGTGAGAGAGAATGTTTCTTTGACTGCAGTCTCTCCCAGGTGTTACCCACACTACAGAGAGCCATCCAAAACACACTGTCCATTAGCAAATAGAATATGAATTTCAATTTATAATAAAAAAGAAGATTAATATTTATCAAGCAAATACTATATGTCAGATCCTTTGCAATAAGTTATTTATTTCCCAGCAGGAGTTTCTATTTCCCATGTATATCTGGGAAATGTAAATGATTCTTTTGGCAATTACATCGACTTGGCTTCAGCGTTCATCTCCCTTCCTCAGGTCCATCCTCCCGTTCTCCTTTTACCATTAACATTACCCTTACTGGGCTCCAGTTGAGGAGAACAGTAAGATCTCACACCAGTGTTAGCAAAGGTCCCTGAAATGCCGCGTGTCACTCCAGCGTGTGGGCTTTCTGGGGCTTAGCAGACAGCTGAGACTGTCTTTATGGAGCGTCCAGTTTTTTGCTACCTGTGACTCATTTGCCACAACCTGTGTAATCTCCAGGGACAGAGAGAAGGGTCGAGTCCTTAGGATGTGACAGTTTTAAGTGCAAGTTCAAATGTCAGAGTTCATCATGCTCAGCTAAGCAGAGCTCCAAAGCAGGAAGCTTCTTCAGTTGGGCAGGGGATTGTGAGACACAGCCAGTTATCTTATCATTACTATCAACCTTTGTTTCAGTGAAAGAAAAAAAAAATTCATAATCCTGTGGGTGGGAAGTCCATCTAACACCCCGGGACCAGCAGCAATTGGACTTAGGTGGGTGTCAGGGTTCTGACTCCTCCCAGCAAGAATATTCACCAGGGTTTCAAACCACAGACATTGGTTTTCATAATATTGGAATATATTTTACCTAAATGGCTATTGATCAACTGTATGTTGATGTTTTCCACAGAAAAGGGATAAACCAAAGGGCACATAAAGCTCCATGAGGAGGCGAGAGTCTGCAGCCCTTTAGGACGCAGAATGCCAGGTGTATGTTAATGGATAGTTTCATGAAGGGGAAAAAAAACCCAGTGGAAAGCCAACAGTTTCATTGCCTAATGGCAAAAAATGACCACACATTTTCTGTTTCATGTGACATTAGCACTTGGTGTCCCTGCCAGAAGCATCGATCCAGATGGAAATATGAATTTATTTGACCAGATGTGTGACAATGTCACTCTGAAAGGTGGTTTCAGAACACTGAACCGACATATATCAGCACGGAAATTGCACTGCTAATAGAATATATCTGAATTAGTGGCTCTGCAGCTGGACCTCAATCACTTCCAACCATAAAGAACGAAGGACTTGGGAGCTAGGCGAGAGTTTAGGTCTCATGTAGTCTGAAAGTCTCATATTATACGAGAAGAAGTCAAGCCACAGAGACAGAAGTTGTGTTCTCTGAGCTTCTCAATTTAGGTGTGGCAAAATTGAGAATTGATTCTGGGCGCTAGGATCACCTAACCAGACATCTATGCTCTGGGACCTTCATCCGAGTTTTACATCTTCCTCCGTCCAGGGACAGCACAGGGAAGCAGACACGGTGAGATGATGGAGTCGGTGCCTGAACGGGTTGGAAGGAAAGATGTGCCATTTCTGTTCATTCTCATAACAACCAGGAAAAGAAGCCAACAAAGGTATTTCCAGGTAGGGCAAAGAGCAAGTGTGAGGTCACGAGGGTGTGGAGAGGAAGAGAAGGATGGGGAGCTTCAGCCTGGTGAGAGGAGATGACAGACCGTGGTGTGGTGCAAGGTGCCAGCTTACATGGACCTGGTGAGTCGGGCTTTATTCCACGCGCAGTGGGAAACCATGGGAGGAATTTACCCAGAGCGGCAATAGACTCTGATTGTTAAGCACCTAATTGTGCATAGTCTATTCCAAGACATGTAATTTTTCAGGCTATGGAGCATTTAGGAGCAGATATAATAGAAAACACCTCATAATACCTTCTGTATTCAGTTAAAATATCACTCAAGGCCCTGTTCAAATTAGCGGTGAGGCTGAGAACCCTTTAGAACAGACCCTGTTGAGCCATCAGTCTGCTTGCTGTTGGCCTGTCTTTTCTCCTAATTAATACATTTAATCACTGAGCAGTTTCAGGCTAGCAGGATGGAGCAGGTCGTTCAAAGAGCACTAACCTGTTTCCCTCCCAGTTCCTCCTCTCGGTAGCATCTGTTACTTGGCACATTTGTCAGTCCTAATGAATCAATTGGTGCATCATTTACATTTACCAGCCGACGGGTACAGTCCATTACCACTATTATTTCCATCTAGGTCCACACTTTGTGTGGCACAGTTTATGGGCTTTGACAAATGCAGAATCCGCCTGTATCCACCATTTTATTATCATTCAAAATAGTTCACTGCCCTAAAAATTCCCTGCGCTTTAGCCATTTATCCTCCTTCCCTGTGGCTCAAGTCCCTGATAACCACAGACTTTGCTACCATCTCTATAGCTTTGCCTTTACCCAAGCATCCGATAGTTGAAGCCACACAGTCCGTAGCCATCTCAGACTGGCTTCTTTCGTTAATAATACACAATAAAGGTCTCTCTCTCTCTTTTTTTGTACCTTGGCAGCTCATATATTCTATAACTGAAAAATTATTCCGCTGTCTGGACATACTACACTTTGGTTTTGCACTCACTTTTGAAGTGATTCTTAGCTGCTTCTATATTAAGGTAATTATGAATTAAGACACTATGAGCAGTCCCTGGCAGTGTTTGTGTGGATATAAATTACCAGTGCATTTAGATGAACCCCCCGGAGCATGATTCCTGTACCCCATATTAACAGTCTGTGTGGCTTTGTAAGAGACTGTCACACTGTCTCTCAAAGTGGCTGTGCCATTTCTATCCTCAGTAAAGGACAGTCCTTGTTCCTGGATGAAGCAAGATTTGGTATTAAGAGATTTGAGCAACACCAGTGGGAGGTAACTGTATCCCATTGTTTTAGTTTGCAACTCACTAACGATGTTGAGTGATTTCCCATTCATTTGTTTGTAAAGAATAATGTACAAATCACTCATTCCTGTAATAACATCTAACACACAGGTGCATAATACGTACGAGCATGGCTCTATTCCGTTCCGTCAGCTCACTCAGGGGGGACTCGGCACGCACTGTGTTCTAGAGCATTTGCCAGGCATTAAGGAAGCAGAGGGGGCTCAGACAGACCTCTCTTCCTTCTAGGACAGGGGTTCTCAACCTATGAGCGAACTGTATTAAAGGGCCGCTGCATTAGGAAGGTTGAGAACCACTGTTCTAGTTCATGGTCGACCAGGAGGACAGGAGCAGAAACAGGCCATAGGAATAGGAAATTCAGGGGTTATGAGACCCTCGTGGGCAATATCAGATTCTTTATTAATGAGATCATAGAACTTTCTAGAGTAAGGAATTGTAGATCTGAGTTAGAATAAAGCAGAGGAGTTTACCAGCTGACGGGGTGAGGTAGAGCCCTGGGTGATTCAGTCTGGTCTCTGTGCAAAACTACCAATGTATTCAGTCGTGATGTCAAGTGCAACATGCATTGAGAGGTGATGGTGGATGGGCCAGTATAGACTAATGTCAAGGGTACCTGAGTGAAAAAATGACAGCCATTTGACCTATCTGAGTTGGTTTTCCAATAATAGAAGCTTATATTTTTATTAAATCTGGTTGCTACAAAAGTTTATACTCATAGTTTTTATATAAGGCATATAACTTTAGTGGTGGTATTATATGGTTTTAATGATATAATACCGTGTTACCAACCTCATATCTTGTCCATTTTTAAATATTTTTATAAATTATTATTTTATACCATGATAAAAACACAACAAAATGCAAATGTATCAAAAATATGCAGTAATCTCCTACTTATGGATTATAATTATACATATTATGGTTAGCACTATTTTATGCTTTTTATATGGATGTCTAGACATGTGTTACTACTCAGGTTGGCCGTTCAATGCTAGTTCATTTTATTAAGTGGAAGTTTTCAACATTATTTCTAACATCTTCTGAATAATCAATCTGTGAAATGAACAAATTATGATTAATGTACCAATTATCCCTCGAATGTTCAGGCATTTCCACTTTTCCATTTTATAAATAAAACTGCGATGCATTTATAGCATAAAATCTTTGGAAATCAATCCAATTATCTTACTGGGATAATTCTTTATGTGGTTACATTGCTGGGCCAAAGTATATACACTTATTTAATAAGATTTTGATGAATATTGCTAAGGAAATCGATCTATGAAGTATGGCCATAATATGCATGTATACACAAACATTGCATGTTATAGGCACGTCTCTATCTAGGAGTCCATTGTTACAATGCCTGTATTGTTTGTTTTACTCTTTTTAACATCTTAAGTAGACAATGTCAGTATTGCATTTGTTCCCTGCCTGGTCCAATGTCACCTGTCCTCTTTCTCTTCAATTCTTGTCATTGACAAGCCACTGTCCACAGAGCAGCCGAGGAATCCCTTAGAAAAGTGTATCAATCCTATCACTGCTCCCACTTCAAACCTTTCAATCCGATCTTCTTGCTATTAGGATAAAACCCAGTTGATTCTGTCAGGTGAGGTTGCTTCCTCCCTGTGGGATCTAATTTCTTGCTCTGATGACTGACCCCTTCTTGTTACTCTCCCATCCCGTGCTCTTAACTTTTGCCCACAATGTTCTTCTTTCTGTTCTCGGGGTCTGATGGTCGTCCCCCTGGGGTGCTGTTCTTGAGACAGTTGCATGAGAAGCCCCTTCTGCTGGTTCAGGTCTCACTGACACATCACCAGCTCAGGGAGGGCTCCCTGCAGACCCCAACCAAGGGACCCTCTGCTGGCTCCAGGGACTCCCTGCCAGACACCCTGCTCTGTTGCATCAACAGCCGGTGCTGTCATCTGACGTGACCTTGGACTTGCTTCTCTTTCGTAAATGTTTCCCTGCGTTCTCTGTTCTGCTCATCCCTAGCGCCCTGCTCCCGCCTGCCAGGTCATAGGTAATTAATAAACACTCATTGAATTATTAAATGGAGCACTTTCATCACAGATTAGAAACTTTATTTTTAAACATGAGTGCCTTCTGGGCCACTCCATTTCTGCCCCTTCTGTAGTAAATTTCCTGTCGTAATTTTAATCCATTATTCCACGGGGAGTTCACTGTCTCCTGCCTTAACTTACAGGAATTCTCAAACAGGCAGTGCTAACTCTTCCAGCCTTTGCTTTAAAATATCTCCAAATTAGTCATTTGCCTTTAATCTCTTAATAATCATTTCTGTAATATAATATTTGATGCATGTTACTTGTCAAGTTGTTAGTGTTTTTATTTTTTGCTGACTTAGAGTCCTCCTTGTGAAATCCCGTCCTATGAATCAATATCCCTCAGGTCCGTATTTTCCCCACAGTTGTTACTTTTATTTCATATTCCACATCAACATGTTGATAGACAGTGAGAAGCTGACTGAATCTTTTTTCCCCCAAAACAACGTCATTATTCCCAATATGGCTCAATCTCTGAGTATTCTTTCCTATTGAATCATTCTACTAATTTATTCCTAGATTACCATTTAATTTTACCTAGTTTAATTTTACAAGTGTTAACAACAGTAAGACATGGAATTTTATGATTTTTTTTTTTTTTTTGGCATTTATGCTATGTCAACCCTTCCAGGTAAGTTTGAAGATAATTTTGTGAAGCTTTACCTAAAATTCCATTGACATTAAAATCACAATTCTATTTTTTCAACTGTTACTAATTTGGGTAGAATTGAAAATTTGTATATAAATTCTTCTGAGGTCCGCAATCTAAAGCTCTATTAATATTTATTAATATACATTTCACAGACCTTATTGTTGTACCTATTTATATTTTCAAGTTACAGTCATATAGTTCCTTGAGGATTTCTTGATCGATCTATCCTCAGTCCTGTTTCCATTGGGTACCAAACTTTATATCTTGAAATGATTATAATGTAATGAGAGAAATATTTTTTGTCCTCAAAAATTAGTTATTTTATTACTGTTACTTATTACCACAAGTGTTTAAAGCTGAATCTATTGGATTTTCCTTGTACAGAGGACATAATTTCTAAATGGTTTGTCTTATTTGTAAGAAAAATTACTGACTAAGAGTAAGTAGCTGGCTTCCTTTGTAGTTGTTAATCGTTATCTGATCTCATCTTTAAAGAATCATTTCCAGTCAGAATTACTCAGAAACACTTTATTACTGATTCATGTTCTAGATCACACACACGATTGGCTAAAATCTGTAGAGATTTTATTTTTTGAGACTATACGCTCTTTGTTCTTTACTAAATACCTCCAAATTTGTAAGTTTGTAATTTTTTTTCTTTGAAAACTTGTTACTCTCTCTACACTTAATATCAGTGGTCACAATTCTATTGTGATTTATTTTCACAGCTTCTAAATTTTTTCAAAGCGTTATCTAGGCAAAGGTAGCCCTCTCTTAATATAGAGCCAGTTCTGCAGACATTTGGAAGTTATTCATGGCTCAGATGAATTCTTTACATTAAGCTTAGTTTGCTGCTTGCTGTTGGTAGGTGAGTTTCCCAGATGTGTAACCACCCGGCGAATGGACAGGTGATTATATGAGCAGAGACAACTCAGAGGGTCCATGTAGATCATGGCTGAGAAGGTAGATCTTGTACCAAGATTCATCCTGTAACAGAATAACTGGCTGCATCTGCTCTAAGTTACAGGGGCCCTGACGGTTCTAGATGAGATGTGCTTTTCATTGCAGTTCATCAACCAGGTATATGAAAGAGAGAATCTTAAAAAGTATAAACAAATGAATGAACAAATGAAAAAGCAATGGAGGGAGGGAGGAAGGAAGGAGGGAGGGAGGGAAGGGAGGGAGGGAGGGAGGGAAGAAGGAAGGAAGGAGGGAAGGAGGGAAGGAGGGAGGGAAGGAGGGAAGGAAATGAGACAAACATAGAAAACAAAGCATTATCCTTTGCTGAAGAAAATTAAAAGGCCAGTGACTCTTTCTCAGCTTGCCCTGATAATATCATTCTGAGTAATTCTGAAAAATCACAATAAATTAAATCCAGATAACCATAGAAAGGTATATACATATATATGTTTTGTATACAAGATCTGACAACTAAATTTGTGAATTTATCCTAGAACAAGTGCTGCATACCTCAAATTCTAAATATCACTGCAGTCCTCAGCTGGTCAAGGGGAGCTCTGGGAAGGTAACTGTAGTGGCTTTCAGCAATGAGTTATGAAGCTCTTTTTATCTTTTTGTTTTGAGACAGAGTCTTACTATGTCACTCTCAGTAGAGTGCTGTGGTGCCACAGCTCACGGCAACCTGAAACTCTTGGGCTTAAGCAAGTGTCTTGCCTCAGCCTCCCAAGTAGCTGGGACTACAGGCACATGCCACAACGCCCCACCATTTTTCTGTTGCAGTTGTCCTTGTTGTTTAGCAGGCCTGGACCTGTTTGAACCCACCTGCCTCGGCATATGTGGCCAGTGAGCTCCAGACGCCGAGCCTGAAGCTCTTTTTCTAAGATGAGTTCGTGGTCTTAATTGTTTGACCCTGTATGTCTGTAAGCAGGGCTGCCCTCCCCCCCACACACCTACACACCGCTAGCAACCACCGGAAGTTAAAAATTGCTTTTATGGAGGGCTCCCTCTGTCTTCATTGCCATCACAATTTATTACAAATCTCCAAATCAGCATCTCTGTTAACCTTCTCTCCGTGGAAGATTCTACAGAGGCCCACAGAAGAGATAAGTGCTGAACATGAGGACTACAGCAACTCTCTCCTTCCCTTTGAAATCTAACAAAACGGATTTCTAAACAATGCATGTACAGTAGACATAATGCCAGCAGATTCAAACAGCCATCTGGTGTAATTATTCATGCTCCCTAAAAATAGGCCGTTTGAAAACGTGCAAAGTTCCTTCCCGATATAATTCAGTAGTCTCTCTCACAGCACAGGAGCTGGTGAAGTGAGATTCAAGATGCTGTCAGTGGGCAAATCTTGTTGTTTAATTCCTATTTTATGTAAAGGAGCACCCAAACTTGGATCTCAAAGTCAGCTGAGCATCCCGCCTTCCTTGTCAGAGCTGTCCCAGCAGCTCGCCCTCCTCCCCTCGCCGGCTGGGGCAGGGTCGCCTTCTCTCCAAGTTACACCAAAGCAAAGGGACCCGCAGCTCCTCTCGGACCCCCGGCCTCCGCCCCCTGCCTCTACCATGCACCCTGCGCTGTCCTGCGTCCGTCAGCTACCTACCCATTCTCTCCGCAGCTCACACCGACAGTCTTTTGATGTTTTCATTCACACTAACACTATTCCTTCTTTTACCACTGAGCAATTTAAACATAAACACAAAGCTATTTCCTCCCAGTTTCTCAAGTTATAGCAGAACTGAACAGATGAACACAGACCTTTGGAACCGGTCTGTGTGTTTCTGGCAGAGTTGAGCTCCCACATTCCTTCAGGGGGCGAGGCTGGTTGGCCGTGACCACGCCCGCCCCCACCTGCTGATGTCCTGTCCTCCACTCTCGGTCAGGCACCTTGGCCAGCCCCTTTCTCTCACTTCCTTTTCTATTTTGATTAGTTTTATTGAGGAGATTAAACTTTGCAACATAAATGTGGATAAATAGGGAATGTGTACTAATTCTATTCTCATTTCCAGTAGTTTTCACTTGAGGTAACTAATGCCCAGACTATAGCTGGGGCGTAACCCACTCTATCAGCTCCCCTTAGTCTATGTTTGGTCAGTGTTTGAAAGAACAAAGGAACCCCCCCGCCCTTAGCAGCTCAGTCATGTGGAGGGTGTGACAACGTATCCGCCTCCTTTATGGCCATCTCTGGCATCTCCAGCTCATCTCCTGTGGATGCAGCGTGCGTGAGTGGGGCCCACTGCTGGGACACCTAAGCATTCTCCCTTCTGCTGGGATCGGTGGCCCTCCTGGGGCTGCCTGCTCTCCCCTGCTCTGCAGCGGGCTCCTGCACCCCTGCTGCCCCTCTTCCATCTGCTCACCTTCCCTGATCACTGGCTGGACACACCTTGCCTTTGTCTCAGAAAACACAGAGGGACAAGCCATCTTACTATCTTTCCTTTCCCATTTCTTTCATTTCTTATAGTTATAGGACAGGTTAGAAAAACCCTGTGGCTTCCTAGCAACCCAACATCAGCTCCGAGTGTCTGTTTTCTTTTTTGAAACTTATGCCCCCGAGCTCTTCACAGTAGTCTAAATAGTGCCCCCTTCTCAAAGATGTCCACACCCTAATCCCTAAACTGTGAACGTGTTACCGTACATGGTGTATTAGTCAGGGGGTCTCTGGAAAAACATCATACATAGATGACAGACAGATAGGTAGATAATGATAGATGATAGATAGATAGATAGATGATAGATAATGATAGATAATGATAAATAGATGATATATAGATAGATAATGATAGACAAAAGACAGATGATAGATAAATAGATATCATGTGATGATCCTGGTAGCTAAGATGTCCCATCCTCTATCTTCTTCCTCTGCCACATGGAGACTTGGGAAGGACAATGGAAACTTTGCTGGCCTGAGAGTCTAAGAGCTGATGTTGTAGATTCCAGGCCAAGTGTAAAGCCCTGAAACCCAGGAGCACCCAAGCAGGAGAAGGTGGGTGTTCTGCCCCAGGCAGTCGGGCAGCCTAGTGGCTAATCCAGCCTTCCTTCACCTTTGGTTCGGTTCAGGTCCTCAGCTGGCTGGCTGAGGTCTGACCCACATGGGGGGCAGCTTCTGCTCCCCTCTGTTCTCCAACTGCAATGCTGATCTATTCTGTAAGCAACGTGTACCCAGAAACACCAGGGGGGCCAAAAACTGTGCACATAATTTACGCGATGCTATCTATGTATTAGTTTTCATAGTTAAATTGACTTACAGTAGCAATGTGTAGTATGACGTTTGATCAAAAGTTGGCATTAACCAAATGAATGCTGGCACCACCACGCAGCAGACAGGTCAGCAGCAGAAAATAGTGGGGGCTCAGGTAGCTGGAGGAGCACAGGCCCACTGTGAAGTGGTGTTTGGAATTCAAGAACATTGTGGAAGAATGAGTGGAAGTATGGGGAAGCATAAAGGATGTGGTGTGCCATAGAAAACCAGCCATACTGGTGGTACTTTGGGAAGAGAGTGAAATGGCAACCACAGTGATACATGGGGACACTTTGGTCAACGTTCCTCAAGCAGTATGCTGTAATCAGAAGTCTGGACGCTGATGGTGACCACCTCCTGTATTTGCATGAGTCAAACGTGGCTTGTGTTCATCTTTTGATTTTGGCATATATTGAGTATTACAATTTTAATGACGTTTTTTCCTTTCTTATAATGTGTATACATTCTTTTTGCACCCTCTTCCATTTATTCAATCAGATACCTGTGCATGCCATAACCCGGTCAGACTGACACATACAATTAACCCTCACACACAGCAAAAGAGAATTTCAAAATATGATTAAGGTTATGGTTCTTGTGATAAGGAGATTATCACAGATTATCCAGATGGCTCAATCTAACCACGTGAGCCCTTAAAAGCAGAGAATCTTTTCAGGTTGAGGTAAGAGAAATGTGACCAACAAGACACAGCAAATGTGAGTTGAACAGGCACTGCCCAATGTGGCCAGCTCTGAAAATGGAAGATGGAGGCCGTAGGCCAAGCAGTGAGGGCGACCTTCAGAGTGGGGGCGTCTGCTGTCAGGGCGAGGACGCAGCTGAGTCAGGTCTGCGACTCCAAGGAGCTGGATCCTGAAATCCCAACAACTCTGAATGAGCAAGAAGACAGATTCTCACCCAGAGCCTGTGGGTGGGACCACAGCCCTGCTGACCCCTTGGTATCAGCCCTGCAAAGTCTGTATTAGGCATCTGGCCTGCAGAACTTGGAGATTAAAAAAGAAACTGTGCTGCTTTTACCTGCTAAATGTTTTAGACTTGGGAAGAGCAGCAGCAGAAAGTGAGCTCGCTGTTTCCTGTGCCTCCTTTCACGGCAACAAAACCATAGCCCCACTCGTCTTCTAAAATGGAATTTACCGTGCGGCCTTGTATAAATGGAATTCACAGCGAGAGCCTCTTTAAAGCTAGAACACAAGGGTTCCTGATGCCTTTTTCTGAGATGTGATCCCTACATTCCAGTTCTAGGAAAGTTTGTTTTTTCCACGTACGATGTCCTCTCTGCTGTGCTCTCGTGACGCCGTCTGACCCATCTGTGATAGTTAATTGTGTGTGTCGGCCTGACCGGGCCACAACAGGCCCAGTTTGCGGTTGATTGTTGTTGGATGATGTATCTGTGACGGTGTTTCCAGAGAGCTTTTATTTAAGGGGATGTACTGCGCAGAGCAGATGGCCTCTCCTGTGCAGGGTGGCACCGTATCTTTTATTACACCTAATAAAACAAAAAGGGGGAG
This sequence comes from Galagoides demidoff, assembly GCA_963574575.1. NCBI lineage: Eukaryota > Metazoa > Chordata > Mammalia > Primates > Galagidae > Galagoides > Galagoides demidoff. The sequence goes on along the minus strand of CAUYQV010048872.1, from coordinate 463 downwards.
GAAGGCCGAGTGAATGCCGCACATCGGCTGGAGCTGGTGCTTCTGAGTCCCGGCCCCTCAGACCCAGGTTAGAGCTCGTACCATCAGCTCACGGGGGTCACCAGCGTGCACAGTGCATATTGTGGGATTTTTAGCCTTTACAGTCACATGAGCAAATTTAATATTGTCCATTACAGATGTACAATGTTTCATGTTGAATAAATGGATGAAGGAATGAATAAACAAACACTACTGAAGCAACTTTATTTCCTTTTTATTATATTCCTCCTCTTGTTAGCTCACTCCTTAGGGATGAGTTCACCTCCCTCCTTCTCCACCTGCCCCCTGGTGGTTCTTAACCACATGCTCTGTTTCCAAAAGCTCCTCTCCCCAGTGCTCACTCTCTCCTTACCTCAACTTACCGTTTCTACTCATAGATCTGAAATTTTTTTTCATCTTATATTTATAATTTTATAGATTATAT
>CAUYQV010048871.1:0-42247 GCA_963574575.1 Galagoides demidoff | reverse complement strand
AGATAAATTAATTAAAAAAAAAAAAAAAAGATAACATAAACCACTAAAAAAAAAAAAAAAAAAAGAAGGTGCTATCTTGAACCAGATAGCCATCCTCACTCAGCATGGAACCTGTCAGCACCTTGATCTTGGACTTCTTGTAGCTCAGAACTCTAAGAAGTAAATTTCCCTTGATTATAAATACCTAGTTTAGAGACTAAGACACCGGCATTCCTCACCTCTGTCCTGAAGACTTCAAAAAGTCATTTTCTGGTGTCTCTGCCACCATCCTCCTATCCACCCTCCCTGACTGGATCAGAGAGGCAGTTCTGGGTGAAGTTATGGTCTATGATAATGAACTTTCTGCCATTCCCCCCCAGGAATAAAGTCTAATCATGGATGCAATCCCTACTGATGGGTCTGCTCCCCTCCCTACCCAAACCCAACTACAAGTGTCTGAGCCTGCCCATCTTCATAACCCTCCAAACTTCCAAAGGACAGCTCAGTGAGTGCCAGTATTCCACACACTCTTTAGAGAAGACAAAGATGATAAATAATTATAGTACAAAGTAATGTGCTTAAATCAGCTATGTTCAAAGCACTTGGAGAATTCCCCAGAAGACACCTCCTTATAAAAATGCTACCCTTTCCAAACCAATTTTTGCTGTATTAGCTTTCTAAACCCACAATTCTGATCCTGGTCGTCATTTAGTGGGTCACTTCCTAATATTAGTTGAGGATTTTGCTTCAGAACTTGCCTTCTCTTTGCTCCTTCCTTAATGCATGGGGCCCAGTTACCTTTCTACATGAGACACTGGCCATGGCTTCCCTCTTCCAAGAGCTCAGTTGGACCCTCCTAATGCATTCAAGTCCAAGTTCAAAGTTCTCTTTCAGACTGCTCCATGCAACCAACTTGGCCTGAAATCCTCGGATGTCCACCAGCATCTGGTGGTCGTTCATTCCAAGCCCTTCCTTTCGCCTTTGCAGGCCACATACTGATCCTGGAATGTTTCCCCTCAGGACTTCAAATCTTCCTTTTTTTACCAAAGCAGTTCCCAAGATCATATCTATCTCTTCAATGAAATGCCAATTATTAACAAAACAGAAGCCTGTGCGATTTCATTAATTTTTTAGTGATTATTACTTTTCATAAAAACAGCTTAAAAAGTAATGAGTTTATTCTGCCCGGAAATTTTTTAGAAAGCATTGTCTCATTTTACCTTCAGAGAAACTGATTTGCTTTGTAGATAAGAAAACTGAGCTTCAATGAGATTAAGTAATTTGCTCTAAGTTATTTAGCTTGTAAATGGCAGAGCTGAAATGTGAAATCAGGTCTGATTCTACACAACAGGATTGTAACCACTGTATTACATGTCTGTTTCTGCTTTCGCTGTTTTATATACCAGCATTCCCAGTGCCCCAGTCAATTTCTTTTGGGTTTATTTATGCATTTTCAAATCAATTTATTAAATAAATATTTATTAAGTTCCAGATACACCTGGCAAAATATCTCACTAGTCTTGCAAACAATGGGTAAGGCAGGGGTCTTTCTTCCAACGGACTCACTATCTAAGTTGAAACAATACTATAAACGTTATACTTTCTGTAGCTTCAACCTATGTATAATTGACCTATCACAACTACAACAAAATATAAAGGCAAACTAAAAATGCTGAAAATATGCACACCTGGATAGAACTCTCCAATATTGAATACATTCCTGAGATTGAGTTTCAATGTCAGTAAAAATTATTTTGTATGTATACTTAGTTATACATATAAATACACAAATACAATAGTACATCTAAATATTAATTCTGGGTATTTCAGTTTTATTGTATGTTGCCAGTACAGATGATTTTGAGCTGAAAATTTCACACAGTATATTTGTAATCCATGAGAATTTTATCATCATTTTACAAATATGTCACATGACAAGACATTAGAAATTTTACACCTCGGTATTTGGACACCCAAGGCATGAACAACTTCTAATATCTATTACCATCACCTCATAGAGAATATTTTTTTTTGCATAGAATTAGTGTTTAATAATTATAGTCTCCAAAGGAAATCTTTCATACTTTAATTTCCCCTACCTGTCTTTACCTGACCCAACAAGAATCTTTGTTAGTTTTTATGAGTAATGCATTATAGAAAACCTTGTATTTTTTTTCAAAACAATATTTTACCCCATTCTTATTTTTATCCTATGCTTTTCTAGACATCTTCATTTTACTACATATATAGAAAAACCAGCATCATTAGAACTAACACAGTCAGCTCTATAAATATAGAATGTTAGCCCTTAGTCTAGAGGTCTTCTAATCAAAGTCTCCTACTTAGGAGATGAGAAAAACAGGACCCAAAGTCAATTTCCTTCACAATAAACTGAGCACAGGCACATCCATTGCCATAAACACAGTTTAAGGGAGCTGAGGGTCAACTTGTTCCCAAGTGACTGTACTTTGCCTCCTAACCCTGCACCCCTGCACACATATGTAGCATATGGCTTGTCTTAGCTCAGGCTGCCATAACAAAATGCCATAGACTGGGTGGCTTAAATAATAGTCGTTTGTTTCTCACAGTTCTGGAGGCTGGGAAATCTTAGGAAAAGATGTCAGCAGATGTGGTTCCTGGAGGACGGCTCTCTTTTTGCTTTGCTGACAGCTGTCTTTCATCTTGTAAGGCAGTGAGGAAGCTCATGTCTGTCTTCCTCTTTTTATATAAGGGTGCTAATTCCATCACTGAGTACCCCACCCTCATCATCTCATCTAAACCTAATTAACCCCCAAAGGCACCACTTTCAAATGTCCACATTGGGGTTCAGGGCTTCAATGTACGGATTTTGGTGCATTTAGTTCAACATATAACATGCACCAACCATATTAGCTACACATTCAGAGGAAACAGTGGAGTCAGTGGCTGTCTCAGAAAAACAAATGCATTTATTCATTCACTTTAGAAACATTTATTAAATGCCAATAACTTTAGACACTGGGCGTATAAGCAGGAGTAAGACACAGTCTCTGCCTTCAGAGGGAGAGGACTTGCAGTACTATACAGGGGCCTGGACATAGAGACGGACAAAAATCACAAATGTGATGTGGAGGCTGAGAGAGGAGGTGCCCAGGGTGGGTAGAGACCCACAGGAGACAGGTACTAAATGGTGTGGGACCAGAAAATTGTTCCTAGAAGAGGGGCACTTGACCCAAGCCTAGACAGAAGAGCAGGCATGTTTCCATGACAACATCGGAGAAGGAGGAAAGTTCAGGAGGAATGACAGTGGGCAGAGATGCAAACTGGTTCAGGAACCACAAGGAATCTATGGTTGGAGCACTGACCATGTGGTAAGGACACACAGGGGTGAAGACTGCTAGGTAGAGATGGCCAGCTCCCAGAGAGCTTCACGTGCTCCAAGAAGAAATGTGGGCTCTGGTTTATGAGAAAGCAGGGGAACACAGCTCCTGCTCACAGGTCAGACAGGTCACTCCAGCTCGGGTATAGGTCTGGCTGGAAAGACGTCAGGTAAAGGCAGAAACCCAGGGAAGCAGACAGAAATGGGAATAGTGTAGGGGAAGGTGGTGGACTGACTCACAGGTCCAGCACTGGGTAACTGGGCAGAAGGGGTGCCATGAATCAGACTGGGGAAACGAAGACCAGATGTGCGGTGGGGTGTGATAGAGTCCTAGGGTGAAGGAAAGGGGGAAGATGAAGAGGTTGGTGCTAGGGGAGTTGAGTTTGCCTATTCCATCTCTGGATTACAAAGACCCTGATGCAGGAGGAGATGGACCTGCAGAGAGGTGGGGTTACGAGCAGAGGCATGATAGTAGTAACACTGGACTGTATTTAAGTACAAGTTCAGCTTCCCCACAGTTACCCCTTAGGGCTGGATATTTTGCAATTGTAAGTGAGGCAATCAGGATTTGGGGGAATCTGAATCTTCCTCTAGAAAGCTTGCTCAGTCTTAATGACAGCTCTTTCCTGGAAAGTCCTGAAACTGTGAAGGTCACAGCTATGACACAGTCTATCAGGAAGGCTTTGAGCAGCTTTCACGTGGACATCTCCGCCTGCAGCTCCTGCCTGAGCCATCGTACACACCTACGTACTGAGTCATGAATAAGCTCACAGGACTGAGTGACAGCACAAATTCAAACAGCAAGGGAAGCATGTAGTCCCCAGATGGCCAAAAGGTTATTCTGTCTCCGTTGGCCAAAGTAATTGATCCTGGCATGGGCACATGACCTAAGCCAGGCTAATGCGATGCACTCCTAAATTTGGCTCTAATTATTGGGACATAGAAACCGTCTTCCTGGTGGTGTTGCTAAGTTACCTGAGAATGAAGCCAACGTCAAGGAAGAGATACCTGAACAATAGAAGAAGAACTAAATATTCATGACGCTGTTTGTGTCTCTGCATCCGACCATTCCCGAGGCAACATCATCCCTGCACTTTTATGTTCTGTTAGCCAGTAAGTTCTCTTTTTTGTTTAAGGCTATTGAATTGTGCCTCTGCCACTAGTGACTAAAATAGTCCTAAAAATTCAGAAGGAACTGTGTGCTCTTAAATCTAAACCTTTGGGTCAGGTACAAGGATAAGATCAGTTCACTCATAAGATCTGAATGGGAACAGGGCCACACTTTACAGCAGCCATTCAGGCACTAGGTGACCAGTGGCCAGCACAAGAAAGCCCAGGGGCTGCAGCCACCTTCATAGAAACTGCATCTGAACTGCCTGCTTGTCCCTCACTGGCTCCTATGCTGACTAATACTCACCTCCGAGAGTCTGAGCCTGAAGCCTTAATTCCCATTTCCAGCCCAACTCTTTCCCTTGGCTTTCACAACTGCAGTAGTCTGTCTCTTCTCTCTGGTTTTCCCAGCCCCTGAATAATCATTCTCCATCCACATAGATGTGGCCTCCAGAACTAACTGTAGTACTCACCCGTCTGGCCCAGGGAAAGGTTTGCTGAACCTGGGTGAGTATGTTGTATACACAAAGGCCAAAAACCAGTAAGCAAAATTCAGTTGTTCAATCCATTAAATGTTAAAAGCCAGGAGAAAACTTGAAACTCAAGAACTCTGCAGAGAACAAAGGAAAGTACACAGCCAATGTGCACGTGTTCTGGGCCAGGCACACAGTGGGCATGCTCATGGATGGTATTGGATGCTGGTTCCATGGTGCTTGGGGATCAATCTAAAGGTGAAAGGTAAGTTGCAAACATAAGGATATAGTGTGGTTTTTTTTTTTTTTAGCCTTACAACTGGTTCATACATATGGAGTCCTCTATTCCTTCCTACTGCTGGAACATCCCTACCTCCAAGACAGGCCCACATTTCACCATCTGTCCCCTGGTCTGAGCCAGCAGTGTGTCTACCAGATTAATGCAGCTAACCCAGGAGAGCCTAACTGGCCTCCTTCCTACACTCGCTCTCTAACAATCTCTTCTCAACATGGCAGCCTGAGGAATCCTTTGGTAATATAAGTCCCATCATGTCACCCCCACACTCGAGCCCTGGACCGTCTCCACTGGACCACTCAGAGGAAAAGCTAGAGTTCTATGACAAGCTGCAAGCCCACCAGGATCTGGCCCCATAACCAGGCTGACACTGGCCTCCTTGCTCTTTACGGCACATGCCAGCCCTGCTCCTCTGCACCCTCACTGGGCCTCCTCCATGGAACACCGTCTCCTGGACCCTTCCTTTTTCCAGGTCTTTGTATAAATGTCACCTGCTTACATGCCAGCCCTGACCACTCCAGATACTTGAGCCACTCTCAGACTTTCCCAGGAGTCCTTGGGTAATTATTGCCTTCCATTACACCCCATAATGTACAGCTGCATGGGCGTGGTGTTGATTGGAGGCAGATGCCACCACATCCCCAAATCTAAGCTCCATAGTCAAAGGATGCTGAGTGCTTTGTTTGTTGTATTCCCAGCATCAATACAATGTCCAGCATATTGTAGGTACTTGATAAATATTTGCCAAGGGAATAAATTAATGTTAAAAGGAAAAACAATGCTTTTAACCATGGATAAATGGGACAGCTGCTTTAACAAAAATGATGACCATAGGTCAGGTCATTCAGACGACCTACCAAATGTAATTAATTTTCAAGTATAAATACATAAACGTGTCTGGTATGCTTAGGAATTTCAGTTTTTATTTTAAAAATTGTATATGAGCCACTGTGGGCAATAGTCTGTCATACAAATGAGATAGCTTGTAAAAAATCCTTATCTGAGCCATTTTAAAAATGGGTTTTTAAATGAATATTTAAATATTAATACGAATATTAATATTTGAAATTCATTCTTTTTCATGAAACAGAGTTAATCTTAAGGCTGGCATAGTTTTCCAAACCTTTTGCTAGCTAGATTTGCAAAGCACTATTGCCACAGCTGCAAACCCGTCCTGACTCATGCTGGCCTAACGGATAGCTGTTTGTTTTTATTCATTTATTTTCCTATGTTTAAAGTTCTGGAGAATGGCTAGGTGATTCATTTAGTCAAAAATATGATAATTCTCAGGATTTAAATGGCTTTCCTTTTTTCCTAAAGCATGGTTTTTATCACCAGTGAAAAAAATGTTAATATCTTTAATAAGGAAATTAAAGTATCATCAACAGAAACTCCAACTGAATTTCATCTTGGCCTCCCGTTTTTCCAGAGAATGATTAGGAGTCTCTCTCCCGCTTATTTCCATTTGTATCTCTGTTTACTGGGTTATTTTTCCTTTGCAATTAAATGGTAGATGTTTCCAGCTCTGTAGACTAAATTAAAAGTTCCGAGCTTCTTAACTTTTCAAAGAAAAACCTTTCAAATAATCCTCTTTTATACCAATGTTAGACAAAAAGTTAATTATACAATGAAATAAAAGTAAAACCCAGAAATAAAAATAAACATAATATTCCTTTGCCTTCTGAGACACATGTGATGAAACAGGCCTAATGCTACGAAAGGCGGGAACCATTCTTCTGTACAACCAGCACCAAATAACCTCATTAAGCAACATTTGTCACTGAGCAACAGGGAAGACAGCGTGACAAGTGATGGAAGCTCCTCACACTCTGGGTTTTTTTCCTGTAAATGCAATGCATTTCAGTGGCACACGTATTTAAAATGACTGTTATATGCTGCCTAAAAGCACAACCAACATTTATAATGTTATTTTGTGGCCCACGGAAGGGAGCAGAGTGCTGCCCTAATCTTCTGGCCACAGATGCCAGTGAGTGGGGATGGAGCAGCGACGTTGGGCCTGCCCCTCACACCCAGATGCCTCACGGCCTTATCTGCCTGTCCCTACCAAATCTCCCTCCTCTACCAGCCCAACCCACAACTGCAATAAATGATTAATAGCAGCTAAAAGGGTTTCCCCTTTCTACAAGGATAGTAGAATATCAACCAGTAGCAATTATTTAAGATTTTGGAATGTGAAGATTTAAGTTAACAGGGAGGAAAAAATTCACATCTCTCACGAGCTCCATGGCATTTCTGAAGTGCAGTCAGACCTTTCTCCTCAGTCTCCCTCAAACATCCTGGCGCAGGCCAGGCCATGCTTGATGACGAACACCAAGATGCTCTCAGTGTCATCCATGAACCTTTCCGGGGAGAGTATGGCCACTGCTGAATTATATCTCAATAACATTTCTTTCATTTCTACCAGTGATTTCTGTGCGTGCCTCAGAGCCTGGTCTGGGGCCAGCAGGCACAGCCAGATGGGTTCCCCTTGTGTTTGGTAACAGACGTCAATTTGCAACCCTTGGCTTCCTGATCCCTTCGGCATTTCCCACTCTTGTTTTCTGCATCCCCAGCTTGCTTGTGACAACTGACATTCTAGGCCCCTCCACCACTCTGGGCATGCAGGGAACAGTCTCAGGTCTGTGCCGGCTCCCCGTTCTAGGGTAGCTCCCGGGGCCTCCTGCCTCCTATGGGACAGTGAAGGGTGACAGGCAAGAACTCAGATTTGCTCATCCTTGCCTCAGTGAGCAGAATGTAAATGCCCTACACTTACAAAGGAAAAGAGAGAAAATGTCAGAGAGGCAGGTTTTTATACTCTACTAAAACTAATTAAAATTTTGCTAGAAGCAAAGTGACAATAGTTTTCAATAATTGTGTCAGTAGGAGAGTATTGGCTATGTGTAAGAGACTATGCTGAGTATTTCACTTGGGCCAAGTAATATAACCCCTTCCTCTAGGAGAGGAGGACCACCACTCCCATTTTCCAGATGAGGATGCTGGGATGCCGGGATGCTGAGAGGCGAGGCCCACGTTCCTGCTTGTAGTGAGTAGCAGGAACACCATTTGAACACAAGTCTGTCTGACTCTACAACACACTCCTATCTAAATCACTGGTTCTTACGTTTGCTTGGGCTGTTTTTTTGTTTTTTTAACCTTTCTCTGACAAAAAGTTAAATATTTGTGTTTCTAAAACATCATCTGAGATCTTCCCACTACTCATGTTAAACATAATAAATCTCTATGACTGACAGAAAGAAATGCACTCCAAACTGAACAGCTTGGATGGCTGTTCTGAGTTAAACTGTGTCCACTGTCCCCCTCAAAAAAACAGATATGTTGAACTCCTGGCTCCCAGTGCCTCATCATGTGATCTTATCTACAGAAGGAGTCAAGCCAAGCCAAGTTTGTTAGGCAGGTCCTCACCTAACTGCTGTCCCCACAGAAAGAGAAGCTTAGGGCGCATGTGCATGGAGGGGGACGCCGAGGTTGGTGAGGAGGGGAGGGAGGACGCTGCAGGAGCCACAGAGCTTCTGGGAGCAGCAGGGGAGGAGGAGGCAGGAAGGGTGCCCCCTGCAGGTCAGAGGGAGCACAGTCCTGTCCAGACCTTAACCTCAGACTCTGGCCTCCAGAACCAGGAGGCAGTAACTCTTGTCATTTTAAACCACCCATCCTGTGGCACCTGGTCACAGTAGCTCTGGGAAACTGATAAAAAACATGGGGCTGACCGATGAGTTATATTAATAACCTGGTAAAGGGGACAACACTATTTATTGTGGTGAAGCTCATTAAGAGTAATTTGACAGTTTGAACTATTTAAAGGGAAACTATCACAAAACACTTAACAGAAAAACCTGCTGATAAAAGGAAATGGTCCCACCTACAGGAATAGAGCCAGGAAATATCAGGTGCAATTTTGTAGCTGGTCTCCGGGATTCCTGCCTGGCTCTGTAGCTCGGTGCTGCTGTTTCCTGTGAGCCTCAGTTCTGCAGTAGGTAAGCATTCCTGACTATTTCCTTCCTTGGCATTGGCATTGCCTTCCACTTGACCTTATACTTCAGTGTGACACATGGTGGGCTGAAGAGGAGACAAGGTGAGAACAACAATATATATGTTTGCCCTGAGAAGCAAAGAGAAAAGAGCAGGCAAAGGGCCCCTAGGCTCCGCTCTGACACTCACATTTCCAGGGCCCCTCCAGGCCTCTCGAGGCTGAGACTGTAATACCCACACTACCTCTGCTGACCAGGATCAGGGCACAGCTGCCCTCAGCTTCCTTCCTGCTAGACCTGGAGCCTCTGAAAACTCTGTGACACAATCAGTATCATAAATAAATCATGTACTATTTCTGAGACTCCCCTTAAAACATAAATGAGCATTAAGACAGAGTTCTAGACAACTGAAAGGGAATTTGAAAAGCTTTCCCCTTTTCTCTGCCTGTGAACCCCCACCCGTCTTCCCCATTCAGCCCTCACTCTGTTCGCTTTTGTGGTTCCTCTTCTTTCTCTCTTTATCTTTCTTGTCTGTGGCTCCCCTTCCTGTAAGTGTGCACGACTACAGGCGAATTGTTAAAAACAATTTAATATTTAAATCCAGGTACATTGACATGGAACAGGGATCTCTGGTTGTGTTTACATAGTAACTGATCTATTTCTAGTTACCCAGAAGTAGCAGATGGGCTGGTCTGCAATCAAATGTGCCATGATGAGTTAGTTACCACCCAAAGTTCATTTTGCTAGTTTTCCCAATCACTGATATCTGGTGAATCTTTAATTTGTGAAAACTGAAACCAGCTATGACATGAATGTTCAGCAGTCATCTCTACAAAGAACTATAAGCGCTCATTTACAGGATTAAGACTCAAAAATATGCTTGGTCCAACTCCTCACTCATTGGATTCTCTTTTATCTGCCTGTACTCACTGATGAGCTACTTGACATGAGATTTGTATTCATCAGCACAGTTTCACTGATACTGGTTTAGTACACAGTAGGCCTCAACACCTGCTCAGTTACTGAATGAATGCTATGGACCAGGGAGAAGAGAATCACTCCAAGTTAATTAGTGGGAAGTGTTACACAGTGTCACACACACCAGAAATACTGATCTAGCGTTTGAGGCTAAAAGTGTGTGCAACTATAAAAATAATGTTTAGATGCTCGGAATGATCGAGTCTAAATTAAGAAACTTCGGGTAATTAAAAAAAATCAGTATATTTTGTTGCTGTTTTTCCAGTCTGTAGGTCTAAGAAGGAAAGTTGAAGATAAATTTATACACATGACCTGTGTTTCTCACGAGTGCCAGGGATTTCAAAATACCTACTTCATTAGTTTGGCAACTAAATAACCAAGTCATCATTCTCTTTTCTAATGTGGCTGGAAATTTAATTTAAAATACATTAAAATAGACTGTTGCTTTGAGCTATTTAGTATCAACACAAATAAAATGAAACCTTTTATCTCTCTCTAATATGTGAGATTATACTCTAACATGCAACAGGAATGCAAACTTTGTGAAGATGAATGTTACTTTTAAATGTAAATACCCACAAGAAAAAAATTATTATATTTACTATTCAATTTGTAAATAAAAACTAAGTGAAAAATATTGAAGTTATAGTTATCTAGATCTATATTTTAATTTTTTTAAATAAAAATTGATATCCAATGGTAATATTTCACCTTCATCATTAATAGAATTAAGGGCGGTATCAGCAAGTTCATACACTCCTTTCCATTTCTGATTTTGTTACCTGTATGTATTGGTGGAACCGAACCATAGCTTATATATGTGCACTATAATGTCTACAGAGTTAGTGCTGAGGGTAATTTACATTTGAGGACAGAATATGACATCTTGCTGTTTGATCGTGGATAACTGACATTTGCTAGTGAAACAATGAGGCGGGGCAGAGAGTGAGGCAGAGGGAAGGAGAGAGAGAGCCAGGAAGAAAGACAGAGGGAGAGGGAGGGAGAGAGAGGAGATAGCAAGCTCTGTCAGTCAAGTACTATTGCAATTCTAGACAGTTCCAAAGAGAAATCACTGCTGTTTGCTGTGTTAGCTAGACAGTCAGTGGGAGAATGATCTCAAGGTCATTTAAACCCTAACATTCTTGGGAGCAATTAACCTCAAATTTTCAGTTTTTACTAGATAAAATATTTTGCTTTATTGAGTGTTGAGCCAGGGAATAAATATTTATTGCTTTGTTCATACTGCCTTTCAGAAAAAAATCATTTTACTAAATTATTATTATTTTACAATATTATCTTTTTCATTATTTTTCTTCTACTGATTGATCCGTACATTTAAAAGGTGTTTTCTATGTTATTTAAATAATCAGTATGAACATTGTGAGTAGATGCTATTCGTTGAAAGCTTCATAAAAATTCAAAACTATTAGGTAATACTGATTGCTAATCCTGTACCTTTTATATATTTCTGTTTGAACTCCTCTGTAAGTGCTGTTATCATGAAGCCGAAAGTCAATGAATGTGACTGACTAAATATGGGCTATGAGGAAAGTAAAATCTTCATGCAGTTATGACCCTCCTAGTCCTTTAAATTAAAGCAATAAACTCTATTGAATTCCCAGGCTTTACCACTTTAAAATATTTTTAAAATAGCTAAATAGTAGGTAGATAAAATCAATGAATTTTTGGATGCCAAAGAATGCTCACTGACTACAGCCATGGGAATATTTTTACATATTTGAAATACAGATATTTCTTATCACTGCTAGAGACAAATTATTTAGCAAGAAAAATTCACGTATTTATCAGTAGATATACACATAATACTGTATCACACACAAAATAGTCAAAGCTGGAGGTAGCCCAGGAGAAGAAAATAAATCTTCCTGTTCGATTTGAGCTGCACAGCCGGATTCAGTGATCAGCCCAGGAGCAGAGCTGGAAGGCATCCTCTCCCCAGTCACAGGGAGGATGATGCGTGCTACTTAACATGGCCCCTTCCTGTAACTGAGCCCTCACTAAACGGGGCTATCTCCTTTAGAGATGCGATACAATTTAGTGTGGTTGTTAGTTCAATTCTGGGACTCTCCTGAGCCAGGACTATCAATCACGCCGCACTGTGGAATTATTCATACAGTTCAGCATTCTGGACTGCGGCTCACAAGAGACTGAAGAGATACCATCAAGCTCATTTAATTTAGACTCAAGGCTGGACGTGAACTTCACTCCCTGTGGAATGGTACTATTTATCTATTGAGCCACCCAATTGCTTAGGTTTTGTTAAAGTGGTTTCTGATGGAAGATCCTTTTAGGATATTTTGCATTAAAGAGGAAAGGGTTATGTTATGAAAATTCAGTAATCTATGTAGCAACAAGGGATTCCCACGCTCGAATACTGAGCTGCTGAAAGGCAAAAAATATTGGAAATAAATAGGTTCAAACTATTCATGGCCTACGACAGAGTATACTGTGTAATTTTTTTAAGTTATATTTTTCCTTTAGCCCTGTTTTATGACAAGAGACTGGGTTAGCAACTAAATAAATGATTTCTTACAATATACAGAGGGAAGAGCTAATTTATTGGAAAATGAGTCTCCATTTTTAATGACTGAATGAATCATCACCCCTACGGCCTCAGGTTCAGCTACAAGGGAGTGACTGACACTTTTGCTTAATGACAATCTTGTTTCTGTGCTTGTGAAATGCACAGAGCATCTCTCTCCTAAGATTTACCAGCAGAAACCTGGAAACCAGAGTAGAATTCTTGGCGGCTCAAGCAAAGCTTATGGGTTAAGGCCAGGAGAGCTCTGTTGGCTGCTGGGGGTGCCCCATCTTCCCTGACAAGCCCCTCACAGGAAGACTAAAATAACAGCAAAAAGCTAGACAGACTCGCCTCTGTGGAAACCATCGGCTGTACCGAACTGCTACTTTTGGGATTTTTGCATTCTTGTAACTGATGAATCGGCTTAAAATAAAAAGAAACTAAAACATAAACAGCTTACAGGAAAAATATAAACCATAAACTACAAGAAGATTCAATATCACTTGAACAAACATGCTTTTATCATGGAATTACAGTACAGTACTAATTTTAAAAATAGTATTTAAACTGAGATATTAACCTGCAAATGGGAAAAAGCTATCAAGACTGCTAAGAAAAATCAGACTCTCCGAAGGCATCATAAACCTTTCCAAAGGCACTGAGAGTCGGCTTAACGTACAAATGTAGAGAGATAGGATTAAAGCCATCGATGGAAATTTAAACACATATGAAGATTAGATTTACTTTAACCTAACTAATCCCTGGATACTTCTTGACAAGATAGAATAGCGTCAGCGGCTTCAAATAGGGTTTCGGAAACATGCTCTTCTGTGTATTTGACGGGTGGGAAGCTGAGAGGCAAAGAGAAGGAACTCTTTAAACAATAAATAGGAAAGGAGTTCTCCTTCTGGGTGTCTTTCACCTTATTATTGCAAACAAATGCGCTTTATATATAATGCAAAAACAAGTTGTTTAAAAGCCTGGGACAGTAACCACAGCATCTAGGACCTGAGAGGCCAAAATCCCAGGAAGAAGAAAAACGCCTACGTTCACCAGTGACTTTTCTCCTTGACGTATTTTCCAATTCACCCCACAGAGCACAGAGGCTGAACAGAAAACAGTGGCTCAGAACTGCTGTCAGTCTCACGGGGGCAATATTGGAATTCAGGCTATTTAGGCAATTAGGACTTAGCTCCAAGAGCCTGAAGGAAAGGGACCACAGAGAAGTGAGCCCAACATCCCAGGCGATTTCCCTGAGTGACGTTTGCACCTTCTCAGCCCACATGTCCAGGAGGGACACCCAGAAACAATGCAGACAGCGTTTCTTAAGACACTAAGGATCTGAGTCAAATTAAAACCTTTAGTGCCTGGTAAACACCCAATCTTTCAGTTCATTCCTCTTAAGAGCTAGGCCCTAGGACCAAGGGACACTTTTCTCTGCTGTTTTTGCCTTTTGCCACTTCGACTGTGGTTTGCCGGGAGAAGACCTTTTGAACTGCATCTACGTGGGACTCTCTGAGCTACCTGTATGTGGGTGCCTAAATCTCTTCACAGGCTTGGGAAGCTTTCAGTTATTATCTCATTACATAGATTTTCTATCCGTTTCATTTTCTCTTCACCTTCTGGGACACTGGAAATTTAAATATCCGGTTGCCGTCTAGAGTCCCATATGTCACATATGCTTTGTTCATTCTTTTTAAGTGAAATCCTTCTTTCGTTGGAGTCTGTTGCTAGGTAATTGTGGTTACCCTCTGGAGGTGCTATATTTCCTTGCTTATTCATGGTTCTTGTGTCCTTACTTGATATTTGTGAATCTGGTACAATAGTCATTTCCTTTAGTTTTGTGAATTTGCTATTTATTGTAAGGGAGGACTTTTCCTGAAGATGTGTGTGGTGCTGGTGGGGTGGGGCATTTGCCCTTGACTCTGGGCACACGTGGGAGTGTGGTCTCCGTATGATGGTGTGTGTGGTGCTGGTGAGGTGGGGCACTTGCCCTTGACTCTGGGCACACGTGGGAGTGTGGTCTCTATATGATGGTGTGGTACTGGTGGGGGGGTCCCACTTTTGGCGGGACAGTCCCAATTTTTAACAATTTGTCTTGTGTCCCATGTCGGTTTAAAAAAGCCCAGATTTTTGGAAAGAATGTGCGACAAGCTAGGGAACACGGAAGAACAGGAAGGGAATATATAGTTTTCGGCTGCCATGTGGCTATTTCACCAGGATATGTGTTTTATATTATTTCTGTTAATTTTATAATGTTAAACTTTAATAACAAATAATTGTTGAGAACTGATTATTGAGAACTGCTTATCAAAATTTGCATTGTTGTCAGGCCCCATCCCCAAGGCCCGGCCCCCAATGGTGTCCCGCTTTACCAATGTTAAAATCTGGTCACCTTATGATAGTCTAATAAAAACTTGGTTCTCTAAGATTGTGACTGTGCAGTGTGTGGCAAGGTGACAAATGTCGTTGTCATGTTCCTTCATAACATTTCCAAAGAGAAAAGAAAAAGAACCCACAAAAGCCAACTCAATGCAGAAAGAGGAGCTGTCACTTGACGAGCCCAGGCAGGGCTGGCGCAGGGAGGAGCCTGGGAGGTGACTTTCGTGTCTTGTGAAACACAAATCCTTCTCTGACACTGTCTGATTCATAGAGAGGCCTTCCTCTTGTTTTGTCTGCTTCATTCTGGACTCACATAGGGAGAGAGACAGAAAGAGAGGGCAGGGAGCAGAGCGCAACCCACTGGTGGCAGCCACGTGGAGAAACAGGAAACAACAGGGGCAGTCAGAGAACCCGTGAGAAGGGGCGGCAACCCCGCCTGGCCTGGAACAGAGCAGGGGCTCCTGAGTTTGAGTTCTCTCTAATTCCTTTTTTTTTTTTTTTTAAACCTGCCTGTTTCTAATTTGCCTTGGGCACATTAGGACACTTCTCTCAGCTTTAACACAAATATCTGTTAAATGAGATATTTGAAAGATTTGCTTTTGGTATTTGTTTACAACTGCACAATTCCATAGCTCCAGGCCCAGGATACAGAGGAGGTATAGAAATCTAACGTAAGGACTATTTATATGCAGTTAGAATTAGCAACGAACTTAAATTATGGGTTTGATTTAGCTTCATTTGAGAAATTACTTTGAAATTCTAGTTTCGCTTTGCTTCAATAATTTTAGAAAATATAATTACCAGTATGAACTAATTTATTGCATGATTCTTAATTTAAGAAAAAGACTGACAGCAAGCACTAAATAAATTTTGCAAATTAACAACTTAAGTGCAATTATGAATTTAGAATATTGCTTAAATAGAAATAAAATCAAATCCCAGCACAAAGGAAAGTATTTAATAATGTAACAGATAAGAACATATATGTTTCCAGTCCTTATTAGAGTTAGCTAAGTGAAAATAACCCCCTACCCTGAAGATTTGTGGTTCCTTTTTATTATGCCAGAAATTATTACAGGCAACTACTATACTTCCAAGACAGTTAAAATGGACTGGTAAGTGGAGTGAGTGATAGATATAGGTATTGATAGATATAGATAAAACTAAAAGAAATGAAAAAAGAATAAAGAAAACAAAGAATGAGGAGAAAAGAAGGAAAGATAAAAAGGAAATACAACAGAGAGGCCGTGCGCAGTGGCTCATGCCTGTAATCCTACCATTCTGGGAGGCCGAGGCAAGTGGATAGCTTGAGCTCCAGTGGATAGCTTTGAGACCAGCCTGACCCAGAAACAGACCTCTCCTATAAAAATAGCCAGGCATTGTGGTGGGCGCCTGTAGTCTCCACTGAGACTGGGAGGCTGAGGCAAGAGAATCACTTAAGCTCAAGAGTTTGAGGTTGCTGTGAGCTGTGACACCACAGCATTCCATCCAGGGTGACAAAGTGAGACTCTGTCTCAAAAAAAAAAAAAATATGTAAAATAAAAAATACACATCAAATATGTATAAAATAACAGAGAAAGATATGAAAGATTAGAAGAAGAAAAATTGGAAAGGAGCAAGAATAAGGAATAAAGAAAAACACTGAAGAGAAGAAACATGAATTATCCGTCTTTCTCCCCCCTTCCACCAACCCTTGAGTCTCCACCAGCGTCAGTTCTGCGCCCAAGGGAGGTATTTAATAAATGTTACATAAATGGCTGCAAACAACCCCCAAAGCCCTAAACGAGGGAAAATGGTGGTGTTTTATGCTTTTTCCAAATTATCACTTCCCTTCCTAGATTTGAAGTCTTGGTCCAGCTGAGATAACAGTAAATGCTACTGAGTGTGTAATACTCTTGTTATAGGGACGCAACCACACTGCCTACTTTGGTTAAGACAGGGTTAGTAAATACACCTGTAAGCCCATATGTTACAAGGTCTCTGCCTATTTGTTACTTGGGGAAAAGGCGTCCTTTCTCAGTACGGAAAATGGTGTGGGGAGTAAAGTTTAGGTCAGTGATAGCATGAGGTCATCTTTCAGTCTCGGCCTCAAATATTACAGAATATTATCTAGAAAGTAACTCTTGAGAGGTCAATGTGAAAATGCTGTTCTCCACTTGAGGACAAACAGGCTAAAAAGATCTTAGCCTCCATGTGAGGGTCACCTGCATCTGCCATTTCTTTGAGTGTTGTGATTCCCGGTTGTGTCCACAGCACGCCTTTGCCACGCCACACCCGGACCATCTAGCACAGCAGGAGTGGTTGCATCTGGTTGTGAGTGTTTGAAATCTGGCTAATGCCACAAGTTGAGATGGCATTTCAAATATATTGGGCACTAATATCACTAGAGATAATTTTACCAGTTTCATTTTACTTTTTAAAATGTGGCTATTAGAAGAATCTAACATTACATACGTGGCTTGTGTTGCACTTGGATTGGGCAGCACCTCTCTTCAGCCCACCTGGTCTCAGGTCTGCCCCACCCTTGCTCTCTTCTAACTGAGAACACCAGCTCAGGCCTTCCGCTGAACTCCAAATCAGGATATTCCTTTCCTACTCTGAGTGGCACTTCCAAATTCAACACATCTGCCTCATTCTCACCAAACAACCATCCAAAACTATCCCTTTGCAACTTGCTTCTCTCCGGGGCCAGAAACTCAGCGGTTGTTCTTGACTTCTCTTTTTCCTCATATATTGACCGTTAAACCAGATAGACACATGGTTTCTAAAATACTTAAGAAATGCACATCTTAGTGAGACCACTGAAGTTTCATAAGTGAAACTAAAAACCAAAAAGTTTTCTGAAAAATTATATACTTTTCAAAGGAATTATTTGCCTTTATATAATCCAGCAAGTGATAATTCTCAAAGCAGCCTGTTAACAATAAAAGCAAAATTTAGAACTCATGTTTAACAAAGCAACATAGGACATAACTAACCACAATATAAAATTCTTATGAAGAAAATAAATCGGCAAAGCATCACTTATTTTTTGGATGATATCACAACATTTTCTGTAAGATCATTTGCTTGGCAGGATTCAGTGTCAGAATGTCCCTCAACCACTAATTCTGAATACATTTTTAAGTACTGCAAAGCAGTGCTTGTTATATGGAATTAGGTAAGTCAAAGAAACACTTTTAATAGCTTTGAGATACAAAAAGCATTATGATGAAATCAAGTGAACAGCAAAGATTGTTTAAATTATCACATTTGTGAACAAAGTTGAGCTCTGGAATCCTTCTTCTAGCAAGTCTATGGAATTCTTTTGGACATGTATCTTCTAGCAAGTCTATGGAATTCTTTTGGACATGTACCATTAGTGATGGTTTGTTCCTTTAAAAAAGAAAAGTAATTCTAAAGTATGGTTTATTTTCCTCCCAGTAGTCTTTGAATTTTAAATTTGTTAGTATGTTATCTAATACATGATAACAAATGTTAACTTCATACCATTCTCCAAATTTTCATGATCTCTAATTTCTCAGAATTATTCTTTTATTAAGAGATTTTAGACTCTGAAACTTTGCATGATTGTATTTTAATACTGATACTCTAGTAGTTCTGAAATAGTGATAATTACTTTCAGATGATAAACAATGTTATATTGCAGTATAAAACCTAGAAAATACAACTAAAAAAATTTGGGAATTCATGGCAATGTGATAAAGACAAAATTTAGGAATTTATGACAATGTGATAAAGATTCCAGTTAGAATGGTTAGTCTCAGAAAGACAAAAAAAAAGTGCTGATAAGAATGTGGGAATATACATTGGTATAACCAGTAAAGAAAACAGTTTCCCCACTATCAAGAAATTAAAACTAGACTCAGCAACCCCCCTACTGGTTGTATACCCAAAGGAAAGGAAATCAGGGTATTGAAGCAATATCTGTACCCCCATTTTTATCACAGTTCTGTACACAGCAGCCAAGATGTGGAATCACCGTGAAAGTTCATCACGAGATGGATGGATACAGAAACCATGGCATATATACGCCACGGAAGACTATTCAGCCACAAAAAGGAATGAAATCCTGTCACTTGGGGCAACATGGGTGAGCCTGGAGGGCATCATGTTAAGTGAGATAAATCAGGCCTAGAAACATAACACCTCATAGTCTCACTTATGTGTAAATGATTTTTAAAAAGTTGAGCTCATAGAAGTAGAGAGTAGATTGTGCTTATTAGAGAAATGTGGGGGGAGGGGGGAGGAGGCGATTGAGAGACTGGGAAACAGACACAAATTCCAGCTGATGGGAGAGATCAGCTCTACTGTTTTGTAGCACTGTAGGTGAATAGAGTTAACAATAATTTTTCGTATATTTTCAAAAAGCTAAAGGACAAGTTTGAACGTTTCCAACAGACATGATAAATGTTTGTGGTGATGGTTATGCTAATTATCCTGATTTGATCAGTATCCATCATATATATGTATGGAAACACCATAATTCTGTATCTCATAAAATGTACAATTACTGCATGTCAACTAAAAATAAAAGGAGGAAAAAGAATTTTCTTATTATTTTTTTTTTTAAACAGACACAGATTGCTTTTCAAAGATACCAACACATGTGTCTCTCCTCAGATCAAGATTCAGCCTGTCTGGGGCAGAGCCCAGGCACCTGTATGTTTTAAAGCTCTCTGGGTAATCCTAGGGAACAGTGTTCTAGAGCAGAGCGAAACACCCAGAGAAGTGAAAGGGCCAAGAAGGCAGGAGAACAAGTCAGAGAGGCTCTGAGCAAGACAAGCTCGTATTCAGGCCTCGTTGTCCTACCCTGACTCTGCCTTCCTCACACTGAGGAATACCGGGCGGGGGGGGGGGGAATCCCCCATGGCCCTACCCCACCTGGTGCCCCACTTGCGAGATCAGCCTCCTGTTCACTCCCAACTCTGTCCCTTCTGGGCCTACGTGACGATGCTGGTTGGTTCAGGTATTGTGTTTTTAAAAAGTTTCTTTCAAGTTTCTCAAATAATATTTTGTAACATGAATTTGTTTATATAAAAACACATTAACATTCAAGTTTGGTTTGAAGTTCAGCTAATTATTGCAGTTTGTTCCACTGCTTAGTTCAAAAGTCCCTGAGTAGAAATATATGTTTTGAATTATCCTCATGAACATAAAATATAATAGATACATTATTTTGGAAATTAACTGCGTTTTTATGAAAGCCTTAGGCAGATATAATACGAATAGCATTTATTTTCACATTTCCATAGAATTAAAAATAATAGCTTTTGTTCTCCCTATTATCTAGAATGAAAACAAGTTATAATTTAAATATAGACTAATGAACTTTACCTTCTGTTTGCCTAAAAATACCAACTTCGATAACACAATTAGTTGTACTCCACTGAAAGTGATGGAGTATTTTTATTCCTAGTATGTGTTGATGACCTGTAGCTAATTACTCAGAGAATTGTGCTTAAGAGGTCAAGATAATATTTTCATGCCATAAACCATTAGGTTTTTGAACACGCTCTGCCCAGTCAACAATTTTTAAAAATATTTACCCATAGTCATAAAAGAGACCGGGTAAGGGGATGTGAATGGATTTATAAAATCCCTTGTAGGGAGTGGAAATAAACAACTAAAGCACACGAATTCCATCCTGTACCCATCCACACATCACTCTCAGGCTCCATGGAAATCTTTCCCATCCCAGAGTTCTAGCAAGTAACCAGAGGAAGAGGGGGCGGCAGGGATGCAACACGTGTCATGAAGTGAGGAGATGCGCAGAAATCTTCCTTGGATGGCGTTCCTATCAGCCCAGTCCTGAGCTACAATGATCAGCCTGTTGTTTCCTGTTCACAGACAAAAGGCCAAGCTTCAGGGAGATACTAAACTTGCATAAAGTCTAAGGGCAGTGAGGAGGGGCTTCTGTCTTCCTCTCTCCTTCCCTCACTTCCTTCCTCCTTCCTGCTTCTTTCTTTGTTCCTTTTTTCCCTCATCCTCTCAGTATTACCTCTTCATTCAGTAAATAACAGTGAGTGTCAAACATGTGCCAGGATTTACGCTTGGGAAGGAGATGATGATGAGATGGTGAGTGGGAAGGGGAAAGTGGCAAGAGGTGAGGCTGCAGAGCCATGTGGGAGTGCAGTACCCCACGCTCAGGCATGGCAGTCGAGCTTCATGGGCTCCCACGGAAAAGGGCTCTGAGACGGACTTGTTTTTCTCTGAGGACTTGCCTGGGCCTTCAGAAATGCAGAAACGTTCTCAGCTCTCACAACAGAGGACTCCGGGGATACCATCAGAGCTGGTTGTGGCCACGCTGCTCTTGTACTCTTTTGAACAAGCAGACACACATTTTCAACAAATAGGTTTATATGTATGTCTTTATATGTGGAATATTTGGGCTTATTAGTATACAGCTATTTGTACTACATATGTCATGTAACAAATTTGAAATGTTTACCCTCATCTTAAATGAATTTTAATGAGCCATATACACCAGAATAATACACTCATAAGAGAGTACATTTTTCCATCCAAGCCTAGTTAATAAAACTCAGTGTGATGCTTTTGTTCAATTACTATTGATTCATCCAAATACACAACACTGTGCTATGGAAGGATTCATTTCAGACACACAACCTGAGACCATCACAGAGCCTGTGTCTATTACATCTCTGCCTTTCCCTCCCCTTCCACGACCACCACTGGCTGTCACTTGCCTCTAGCAACTCAACTGGGCCCTTATCTGCGAACTCCTCTGGTTTCCACACTTAATCTATTCTATTTTGCACAGTGCTACATGAACTGTTTTTCTGGAGCATGGCTCAGGTCCTTCATAACTCAAAACCCTTAGGACGCTTCCTTTTTCTCGGGCATGCACACATTACCTTTGCTCAGTGCCCAGAGAGTCACACCAGACTCTTTCTCTGGCCATTTTGAGCCTTGGACATCAGAGGCCACGCACTGTACTACCTCTGTGTGCTTGATTCCCATGAATCACAGACATAAACTCCACAAACCCAGTAAATCTTTGTCCTTCTAGAAGCATAGCGTACATTTTTATTTCCATGAATTTGTTCATACTATGTTCTTCATCTAAAATATAACTCCTTGGAGTTGAAACACATTCTTCTTAGTAAAGTATCACAAGAATGGAGAAGCAACTATCCAATGTACTCAATACTGATATGAAGCCAGTAGATGATCTAATACTACACAGCCATATGAGAGAAAAACTCAAGCCAATTCAAGGGGGGTGGGGGGGAATAAAGGAATGGGAGAGGGGACAAGGGAGGGGGATGGGGGTGCTCCCGCTTAATGGGCACAATGTTAGGGTGTATGGCACACCTCTTGGGGGCAGGACATAGTTATAAGAGGGACTCTACCTAACAAATGCAAACACTGTAACCTAATTCTTTGTACCTGCAAATTAACCTGAAACAATAATAATAGTAATAAAACATGTCCTAAACTCCTGTTAGTTCCAGTGTTATATTCTCCAAAGCTTATCTCAGATATTATTTGTTTAATTAGATCTGTAACTAACTTCTCCCCCTCTTCAGACAGGGCTGCATCCTCTCCAGGCCATGCTGAGCTGGTTACCTCTCCTGTCCCCTCCTCAGATCTCTTAACTTTGCAATGTCAGCCTGGCACCCCAAATTGCTACAATACTAATTATTACATTAAGACAACCCATGAACCCAGTAAAATCATTCTTTTATAATGTAGAAGGACAACCTAGAAAAATGAATTTATATTTGAAATTTAGAAAGAACAGATTACGTCAGTGGTTCTCAAGCTTTCTCATGCCGCGACCCTTTAATGCAGGTTCCTATGGGTTGAGAACTCCTGGATTACTTCTATGTGTTGTCCAAGCTTGCTGTGGTGTTGCATACTTTTACAAATTAATCTATTGAACATTTTGTGTTATATTCTCCAGTTGTTTCATAATGAATATATAGTAACTTCTTTTGAAACATGATAGTCATTTCATCCTATCCTTTAAAATGTCTGTCATTATACTTAAGAACAAGCACCCTCTTCCTTGAATAATCCTCCTCCCCATAATACTGGTGTTATATTTTTTGGTTTCCAAAATCATTGTGCTGGTGCCAGAAATACCAGAAAACAAAATTACAGGCTAGGCCGCAGCACAACTTACTGAGTGCCAGCAATTGCTCCAATGAGCCATATTCACATTTCGTCCTTAAAATTGATGAGAACATAAAATTTCAGAAGTACTTTATTTTAAGTGTGTCATTATAAATTGGTTTGATATTCATTATTATAGTATAGATAATGATGAGTCCATTTGGTATTCATATGGATGTCACAGGCACTTCCAGAGGCGTTACACTATAATTTAGTATTAGCTAATGGTCACTAAAAATAAAATGTTATCACATTTTCTAACAGAACACATTTTAAATGAATTTAATTCACAAAGATTAATAGATAATACCTCTGACAATTAGCTTCCTTCTACAATGAGGAGAAAATTGATTTCTAATTAATCTAATATTATTATCTCGAACAATCCAGTGGTCTAAAAAATGCTTTATAGAATTTAGTAACACAATGGCGAGGAAAAGTAATAATTTGTCTATGTCTTAAGAGGATGATAATCATAGATAATTTAAATAACTAGGCAGGATAAGAACACAGTTTGCACCCTATAAGCACATTTGCTGTTTATAGTATGTTCTATCAGCCTAAAGCAGCAGTTCTCAACCTGTGGGTCATGACCCACAGGAACTGTATTAAAGGGTTGTGGCATTAGGAAGGTTGAGAACCACTGGCCTAAAGAGTGTAAGAATGATTATGGAAACAGGTAAAAGGCTAAAATATAAACATATTTCATTTTTCAATGCTTTCAGAAAATGTCATGCCTTTCAAACACTTTTCAAGCTGGTATCACACTTAGAGATTAGGCCAAGCTGAGGAGACATGTGCAGTGGTGAATGGCAGAGATGTGAGGGACCAGGGACCCAAAGAGGCCATATTCTACAAGAGGCAGATCCTGACTCTGATTTTCAAGAATAAAGACCAAAGATAATGAGGGAGATAGACAAAATTTGGCTGTGGGGTTTGCATTCTGATTTAAAATTGTATCTGGCTACCTGAATCCAAATCTATCTCTTCTAATTTTTCTCTAAAATGGATGTGGCACATTTGCCCCTTGACTTGGAGGCAGAGGTGGAGAGTGTTGACCCTATTGTCCCAGGAGAGCACTGCTCCTTGAGGAAGCTATTGAGTCTTTCAACCCTGAAGTAGGACCATTTGCTAAGGGTATTATTCTCCCAAAATTCCAGGCAGAAGTAGGTAGAGCTTGGTGGTGGCAACATGCATCTGTTAATGTTGAGGCTAAGACCATGGCAGCCACAATTTCAGTTACTATACTTCAGTTTGCTGCAAAAAATATTCCATATGCATCATTTCAGAATTACTCCATATAAGCCAACTACATAGGTGATATATCTATTACTATCCCAGTTTTGCCAAAGAGAAAACTAAGACAAATTAAGTATCTCAAAATAACACAATTAATTTGAGGTCAGCCTTAAAAGCCGGGCACACACGACACCAGAAGTGAGGCCATAGCATGACTTTTAAGGCCCAGCCTCCAAAACTAAAACATTCAAAGGAAGAGACAAAAAGGAACATATTCTGGAGATTACAACTTTCTAGAATGTTAGAAGACAAAATAGTGTGGATAGAAGAAATAATTCACCACTGGTAACTAAAATTTGGGCTGGGAGTTACACATTAACGATGGCTGATTAGAGAAAGGATGTGGCCGTATATCTGCTCATAGGGACAGGGCCCAGCTCCATTAACCCATTGTGTCTCTGACAGAAGCAGATTCTGTGAGATCTTGCTTTGTTGGACGACAAGTAACTATTAAAAATGCAGCCTGAACTCTGTGAAAAAGAACTGCAAAAAAGGGAGAAAACAGCATCTCAAGTAGACTTATAGAACTAGTTATATTTACAAAACTCATCTACTTGTGTGCTGCAGTAGAAAATTTTATGAAACTCATTGGTATCTTTAACAGAGTGCAGTAGAGTATGCGAGTGATAGAATAGGAGAACAGCATAAGGAAAGTGTTAAAGAAAAAAAAAAACTAAACAGAAGAAAAATGCAAGAGGTACTGAATCACATAAGAAATGTGGGATTTAGGCTCCAGAAGAAAGAAAGAAGAAAGAGACTAGAGCAGAAAATATACTTGAAGAAATAATGGACACAAACTTCTCAACTTTGGTAGAAGTCATGAACATAGACTTTAGAGTCTCAACATGTCATACACAGAGTAACTTCAAAGAAACCATGCCCAGACACATTCTAATCCAAATGCTGAAAGCCAAGGATAAAGAAAATAATCTTTAAAACAACTAGGGAAAAACAACAAATCATATACAGAGAAACAATTATTTAAATTTCAACAGATTTCTCATCAGAGACTATGGAGGCCAGAAGACAGTAGAAGAGCATCTTTAAAAAGTTCCAGGAAAAACAACTATCAACTTAGATCCTATGTTCAGTGAAAATATCCTTTAAGAATAAAGGTTAAATGAGAAAATTTAGATTAGAAATTTTAAATTCTGATTAGAAAACGCAACTAAGAAAACATATTGTCAGTATACCCATTCTACGAGGAACACTAAGTTCTGCAGACTAATGAGAAATGAAATAATAGGGAACCCAGAACTTCAGAATGAAGAAAGAACACACACACACACACAAAGATAAACATCTGAGTAAATATAAAAAGTATTTCCTCTTAAGTTCTTTAAGTATGTATAGGTAATTAATATTAAAATTATATCAATGTCTTCTGAGGGTTTCAAGGTATGCAGATGTAACCCATACCACAACTGTAACACAAAGGTAAGATGGAGACAAAGTGATGTTTGTGGTTCCAAGGCTTCTATTTCAGATGTCAAGTCATACAATATTAACTCTACATAGACTATGACAGGTTAGGTGTATAAAGCAATCACAAAAATAATGCAAAAGAATAGCCAATAGCTAAGATACATATTCATGAAATACTGACATATTCAAATAATCCTAAAAGAGGCAAGAAAGAGGGACAGAGAAGGGAGCAGAGTAATAAAAACATATGACACAAAGAGAAAAGCACATAATAAAATGATAGATCCAAATCTAGCAACTCAAAAAATCACACTAAATGTTAATAGCACAAAAAGAGAATGGCAAACTGTAATCCACAGACCAAATATGGCCAGTCTCCTGGGGATTATTTTGCCTATATTCTAGGAGTAGTTTTGCATTTTTAAATAGTTAAATTTTAACTGGTTAGATAAGCATCTACATAATAACTGAAATTTGCCTCTTGGGCTGCAAAGCATAACATATTTACTTTCTAGCTTGTGAGAAAAAAAATTTGCCTAACCTTGGTCTTTTCAAAAGATTATTTCAATATATGCATAAAAGATATTTGATAAAATCAATAACATTCATGATTTTAAAAACACTCAGCAAATTAGGAATAGCAAGAAATTCCTCAAGTGGATAATAGGCATTTATGAAGAATTCATAGCCAATATAATACCAATATGATTGAGTTTCTTTTCCTGGACACAGAGGACATGGTGAGAATTCCCACTTTTAGCACTTTTCATTAAGAAAAAGAAACACAAAGCATATAGATCTAGAAAAAAGAAATAAAACTGTTTCTACTTCAGATTTTTAATTATTTACATAAAGAATCTTAAGGAATCTATAGAACTATTACTAGAGATGATAAATTTAATAAGCTTTATTACTAGAATGCAAACTATTAGAAAGTAAAATGTTTAAAAATTACATTAATCCTAAAGTTATGAAATAGGAACAAATCTAACAAAAGATATTTATGACTCTAAATTAAAAATTATAAAATGTTGCTGAGAGAAACTAAAGACCTAAAGAATTAAAAGCTATACCATATTCATGGACTAGAACAAACAGTTCTCCTACAAGTTGATCTACAGGTTCAATGCAATTCTAAAAAAAAATTCTAAAGTTTTTTTGGTAAAAAATAGCAAGTTTTTTTTACTAGAAAAATAGTAATTTTTCTAAAATTTATAGAAAATACAAAGGACTTAGGAAAGGCAAAATAATAAAATAAAAACATACAGACCTGGAGGACACAGCTATTCTACCTGATTTCAAGACTGGCTGTAAGGCTGCAGTTTAAAATTGGCAAAAATAAGGACATACAGATGAATGAAATAGAACAGAAAGTCTTTATTGATTTTTGACAAAAGTATCAAGGCAATTGAGGAAGGACAATCTTTTTAACTAGTGATACTGTATAAACTTATCATATATATGGAAAAAATAGACAACTCATACTAATGTATACCATTTACACAAAAATTAACTGAAAATTAATCAGAGGACTAGATGTAAATCCTAAAAGTATAAAACTTTTACAAAAGAATAAACAAACAAACAAACAAAACATAGGAGATCTTGGAGCTGCCAAAGGTTTATTAGATTAGCATACCCAAAGACAAATATAAAAGGAAAAAATGATAAATTGAATTTTACCTAAGTTGGACACATTTTCTCTTTAAAAGATAGCCTTATGAAAATGAAACAGCTAACCACAGACTGAGATAAAATATTTGAAATACATATACTGGACAAGTTGTATTTATAAAATACATAAAGAATATTTATAAGACAATTAACTTGATAAAAATGGGCAAAATACTTGAGCAGATACTTCACAAAGGAAGATATATAACCATACAACAAAGTACACAAAAATATGCTTAATATCACTGGTCATCAGGGAAATGCCCCATGAATACACATCCATTAGCCTGGCTAACATTAAAAGGAGTCACCGTGCCAAGTGATTGGCAGGGATGTAGAGCGCCGGAAGCTCTTAGACACTGCTAGTATGAATGTAAAATGGTACAAGTATTTCAGACATATTTCGGAAATTTCTCAGGTAAACAAGTACAGCTTACCATCTGACCCGGCCATTATGCTCCCAAGAGACATGAAACTACGTGTCTAAATGAGAACATGCACATGAATGCTGGACATGTGGTTGATCACTGAAAACAGAAACAGTGCAAACGTCTATCAACAGATGACCAGATAAACAAATCATGGTATATCTGCACAATAAAGCACCAGTCAGCAATAAAAAGGAACACGCTACTGATACAGGCAATAAGGATGGACTTGGAAATCATACGCTTAGTAAAAGAAGCCACACTCAGCCCCACAAAAGAGTACATGTTGTGTAATTACCATCGTGTCAAATTTTAGAACATACAAACTAATCCATGGTGTCAGAAAGCTGGTTCAGTATTTGCCTGTGGACAGAGGAAAAGTTTGGAGGCAAAGGAGTGTTCATTGCCACCAGTGATGATCTGGCTGGGTGGGTGTATACACAGGTTTAAAGTTTACCAAGCTGTACACTTTAAATTAGTGCAAATGAAGTTGTAACAATCATAATGTGAATATATGAATAAGTCTAGAGTTTGACATTGGAAAAATAGGTGTGAATGCTGATATTTTGCCCTACTTCTTCAAAAGTTTTGAATACATAAAATTTTCTATGAAGTTGAAATATTCTTTGAGCTCTTCCCCAATGGAAGCTTTCCAACCTAGTTGTTTGGATTTTACTGCACAAATATGTATAAAAATCATGTCTGTTGAACGTTTACATGAAACTTCATTTACACTTATTACACTGGCAGAAGTTACAAAGCTGCTACATGTTGGCCAGGACACAAAGATGCACAAATACCTATGTACTACTTCTGGGAGGGTAGAGGACTAGGTCAGACTCAGTACACACATGCACCCTAAGGCCAACTGGTTCTCGCCCTGGGTCTATGCCCTAAGAATCTTCAAGTTCATAAGGGAACATGGACAAGGAGGTCCAGAGCAGTGATATTAGTGGCAATAGGCATTGGGGGCCATCTGGAAGTTGATCACCAGTAAAGAGGATAGGTAAAACATGACAGGAGTGACCAATGCAGTGCTCTATGGCAGTCACCAGCACAGGTGACATGCACTTTTAATGACCTGAATAGAGCTCATTGTTGGACATACTCAGTTTCCCCTTCTGGACCAAGCTGACCTCGGTGGTCAACACCAACAGACCCCGGTGTCCATTCTGCCTTTCAGTTTTGTTTGACCAATGAAGACTTTGGCAGAAGAAAGGAAGGAGAAAAGACAAAGTGAAAAAAAGGATATTTGTCTCCCTGGCTCCCTCTATGCCAGATCTTCTCACTGGTAGGCTAATCTTCCTCTCAATAACTTTCTTTACAGGGATTCCAGAGTCAAGAGACCTTCCCACCCACCATCCCTTTGGGCCTAAGAGTACCAACTGGGTCAGCCCATTGCTTGATTTGCCCTCTCCCCACACCTATGAAAATCTTTGTAAATAAACCCTCTTTTGAATCCTGAGTTTGAGTAGAGAGAAATTTTGCAATATCTGGTAAAGCTAAAGGTGGGTGTTTTCTATGACAGACATTCCACTTCTGGTTATCTTCCTAGAGAACTGTCACAGACAGGCACCAGGGAGAGCCACAAAGATGTTCCCTGCATCTATGTCCATATATGTATATTCTTTGAATATCCTAAATGCACTAGCCATTTCATACAATAGTTTTTCAGAAACATTAGAAAATATACTACCAATTAAATAACTTCGATTAAGTGACTTCAGACCATTTGCCAAGAATATTTCCTTTATTTTTGGTAATAGGAAGCAGAAAATCTACTAAAGTCTCTAAAGTTTGAGTAAGAATTACTTTGGGAAGAGAACGAAATCCTACACGGTTGTACCTTCAAGATACAGGAGGTAAAGCTGTACCTCTACCTGAATGGCACTATTCTGTCCACAACAATAGAGCAGAAATTACTGAGCTTGATCACGTCACAATGCAGCTGTGCTTCACGCGAAGCACAAATAAATGAATGTAAAATGAAGCTGTTTGCTTAAAATACCTTAGTTCCTGATTTTAATTGTCTAAGTTGATGAAAACAAATTGATATCAATGCAGATGTACATCACGACACAGTAGATACATCAAATATCCTACTCCAAAAACTGCCGCGGGCTCTCCTGATGCTTCTTAGTGTGATATAGTTTGTTCAATTGTCCTTTAATATGAGGTCTGCCTTCATGACTTTGGGCTGGCAAAATGAGCTCTATATAATCCTCAGAATCACTGGAGCCAGCAGGTGTCTGAATTACTTCTGTGGAGGCCCAGAGGTGAGAAAGATTATTAACATTTGGTTTGATCCATTTTTCCTCATTTCTAGGTGGGCTCTCAGAACTCATTGGAAGAGAAATTAGGGGCAATGAACTTGTATTGCTTCCATGTTCCCATCTACTGTTTGGAGACCCAACTGTCTCTATTGAGGCAATCTGACACAAGGGCATAACTACATCTTGAACAAATACACCCCAATAAACCTGTCCTCTTGAGCTACCTACCCTCCTCAATGCATCTTGTTCTCTTTCAAAAACAAACTGGTAATATCTACATAAATAGAAAGGTTCAATGTAATGGTTTTGTATTTTTTTTTCCTATTCATATGTAAATACTGGCATTTCTTCATCAACCATGTACAATAACCCGAAGAGATAAACAACACACTTAACAGCAGTGAGCACAACTACACAGTATCTAAAAGCTATCTAACTCATGTACATTCTCATACAGAAAATAATCATTAGTACAAAGATTAGCTAAGGGAAGAAAACCATGTCCCTGCACCATTCCCCCAGTCGGGAAGAACAGATTACAGAACCCAGTGAAGTTGCAGCTGTGAGGGCTTTAGAATCAGGCAATCTTTAGTTAGAATATTATCTTTCTGTTTTAGAACCTTTGTGACCTTGAGCAAGTTATGTAGTCATTCTGGATCTCAGTTTACTTACCTCTAAAATAAGAATTATTACATTTATACAGAAGCGATAAAAAGTACTACTTCACTCATTGGTGAAGACTGAGGAAGGAAACCCTTGGGACAGTGGAAACCATTCTCCTTTTCACATGAGAACATGAGGCACTTTGCCCGCAGTTACACAACTGGCCAGTGAAGAAGCAGAGATGTGAGAAAGCCCAGGCCTCCTAGTCAGGGGCCTGTACGCACAACACAAACTGACTCCCAAGTGCTTCTGCATATAGCTCAGCTCACAAAGTGGGTTGTGACCCCTTTGTAACAATAAAAATACATCCTACAGATCAGATGTTGACATTACTATTCGTAACAGTAGCAAAATTACAGTTATGAAGTAGCAGTGAAAATAATTTGATGGTTGGGGGTCACTACAACATGAGGAACTGTAGTAAAGTGTCACGGCATTAGGAAGGTTGAGAATCACTAATATAGCTGTTTGCAGAGAGAAATCAGGGGGTTGCTATGGTGTGAAAGTGATCTGAATCCACTCTTCATTCCTGCGTTTCTTCACTCAGTGATCAACCACTCATTCAATGCTTATTCTGTGCCTAACACCGTGCAAGGGGTGCTGGGGGGTAAGTCGCGGAGGATAATAAGACAATTCATGGCCCTTACTCTTAAGAAGTTCATTGCTTAATGAGGAATAGACTCATAATAAAACATTTTACTTATAATCTAGTACAGTGGTTTTCAACTTTTTTTTTTATCTCATGGCACATTTGAACCTATAGCTAAATCTCAATGGCACACTTAAATTATGTTGATAAATATGTATATATGCCTATACATATATTATGAAAGAATATACCTACTGTGCTTTGAACTTCTTTTGAAAATAATTTAATTAATGATCTTTAAAAACGTTCAAGGCACACCTAAGATCCTCTCGTGGCACACCGGTTGAAAACCACTGATCTAGAATGACGAGCAATCTTATAACACCCAGATGCACAGAGCACTGTACACAGGCAGAACAGAAGTCTCTAAATCCACCTGGGTAAAGAGTGGAGTCAAAGGCAGTCGGAAGAAAGCAAACCTGAAAAGACAATGGTCTGGAAGGGCTTCTAGGCCAAAGGATTAACTCAGGAAAAGTCTGTTATGAGAAAGAGTTGGGCTTGTGATGTGGAGAGTAGTACCTGAAAGAAAATGATCATTTGGAAGAATTACAAAGAATTCTGTGTGACTGGAGTCAAGGACAAGACCACAGCAGGAAAAAGAAGAAATTGTCATGGGGAGCCTTGTGTGCTAAGGAGTTTGTACTACATCTTGGCCATTTAGAAGAAGAGTGCCATTTTGAGGTTTTGTTCTAGAAAGGTAACTTTTGACAGTCATGGACATAACTGCTCTCTCGTGAAAAGAGGATGACAGGATGACAGTCCAAATGTTTATTATGTGCATCCTTCTTTTTTGTGTGTTTGTTTTGTTTTGTTTTTGAGACAGCTTCACTATGTTGCCCTGGGTAGAGTGCCGTGATGTCACAGCTCACAGCAACCTCAAACTCTTGGGCTTAAAAGATTCTCTTGCCTCAGCCTCCCAAGTAGCTGGGACTAAAGGTACCCGCCACAGCGCCTGGCTACTTTTTTTGTTGCAGTTGCCATTGCTGTTTAGCAGGCCTGGGGGGATTCGAACCCATCAGCCCTGGTGTATGTGGCCGGCGCCCTACCCACTGTGCTATGGGTGCCGAGCCGCATCCTTCATTTTTGTCCACCCAGCTTCCATCTCCCATGTTGGACTCATGGTGACACTCTTCCAGGGAGGAATTTATCCCATATGGTTAAATCATGTCCATGCCCAATGCACAGCCAAGGAAGGGGCATGTTGCCGAGTACTCCCTTCCTCAGTCATGGGGAATGCCGTCCAAGACTGGCTAATCAAAACT
Source organism: Galagoides demidoff (assembly GCA_963574575.1). Lineage (NCBI taxonomy): Eukaryota > Metazoa > Chordata > Mammalia > Primates > Galagidae > Galagoides > Galagoides demidoff. The sequence continues at coordinate 9,329 of CAUYQV010048871.1, read as the reverse complement.
TAGTCCAGCTCATTTCTGCCACAGTTAGTGGGAAAAATGGTCTATCTCTGTTGCAATTGCCTAACTTACAGAACGTGGGTCTTCAGCTGCCAGGTCGTAACCGTTGCCATTTGGTGGTGAGCCTACAGAGATGGCACCAAAATAAAATGGATTAGAGCCTCTGCATCTGGCCACGTCTGAAGACCGCTGAGCTTCTGCATGTGTGCCAGGGGATCTCCTGCTCTGTACTTCAGCTAAACTGGGTTTCTTTAACATATGACCTAAATACCGTTGTGGTGATCATCTGGAATTGCAGCAAAGCATGTCTTGGGGCTGATGTCCACTATTTAGTAGGTATGTATGTGAACTGAGACAACTTGTCTAAACTTTTCACTTCAGAAAAATGTAGTACTTTTATTGTGCCTGTATAGAGTTCTAATGTATTCAACAGGAAATAGCGGCAAAATTGGTATATGATTTTATCTAGTATATACCTATAACTTACTCCAACAGTTAAAGTCATGAGGCAGTGACATCAGGTGGTCACATACCCAAATTGCAGTTTCAATTTATTTGAGAGGTACACAGCCCCCAGATTGCAGGAAATACCATTTGGAGTTTTTCTGTTGTGATATCATATGACCGCCTAAGTTTTCAAGACAAATTGAATTTTAGGCACTAAAGTCATAGGAAAAATACCTTGAATATGGTAGCTTTACAATAAATCCAGTCCTTAACATTAGCTACACAAACTCTGAAAGACAGAGGAGACACTCAGCTCACTAGTCTACCAGAAGGACAGACACACACCGTAGACATAAGAACTTGTTTTAGAAATGTGTCATATAGAGTCCATAGTACCTACCCATCTAGTTCCACTCTAAGTGCAATTTTTAGAAATAATAGATAGAATGTAGCTCCCTGCCTCCCACCCTGGAAAAAAAGATCCACAATGAAAAGTTCACAAGTTCACAGACCTTTATGTTATTTGAGGTAGTAGATTAAAATACATCGAGTCATTCTTTTTTCATCATATTATGCTTCATGAAGTCCCCCCAGACAAACCTGCCCCTGAGTACTGGTATCTAAAAGGGTAAATCTGTAGGAAACGTTTTTCTACTCTTCTTCCTCTTAACCAGATAGTGATGCCAGAAGCTGATTTTCAGATTATTCACAAAATATTAGAAATGTTCAATAGGAAGGAAGAAAAAATATTTACTTACAAATGTGCTTTATAAATGACTGCAGCTATGCACGGACTGAATACATAAAACTAGGTGCACACTGACAATATTTGCAAATAGACCACTGAATCTAAACCATTTCAAAACTACAGAACAGGAACAGCCATATTTTAAAGCCATAAGACTGAAAGGGCAAAATTTGCATAAACAAATGCATATTTTCAGGACAAAAATGTCTTAATTTAAAAAAAAATCTAGTATACGCAAATAGTTTATATAAAGAATTCACAGTGTATGGACAAAATGCTTTTTAGTAATGACATAGTTTTTTTATTTGGGGAAGCTTTATATTTGAGTCTTCTGCTAGAGGAGTATTTCATAAAATATCAACTTTCAGTGCCTGACACCCCCAGCTCCTCCCACTGGGATGCCCACAGGTAGCACAATTTCCCCTTCCTCATGTTCATAATTTTTCCTAAAACTCCTTGGTTCTAAAACTTATTGTGCATTTCCCGTGACATGAATGTTTCTCTGATAAATGAGGCAAATGATTATTATTTTCAGAAAAATTTGCTTTGAGGTATAGAGATTCAAATGAAAACTAATAATGGATATTAAGTCTATTCTTTAGCAATAAATATATCGAGTCCTTCTAGAAATCCCACAGGCAGAGGAATAAGACATTCCGTAATGGTAACTGCTGTCCAGGTAACTATAGTATTGATGTTCAGGTAAACACCATGGACAGAGCAGATCATGAGGAAATTCCAAAACGGGCATGTCTGTTAGTGCGTGGTATGGCCTCGGCATTATTACCGACATTAAATTTTCTGTTAACATCATTGACAACCGTATATCCTACAGGTACTTAACTCTAATTAGATGAGTCTTTCAAACATAATCTGGCATTTAAAATTGTTTTAGAAGCGCTATTCTCTAATGATTATTTAACTTTTACTAAGAAAAGAAAATTTCCTCCCTGTGTCAAAGTTATTTCCCAAAGTCTAAAAAGGCTCATTGAAAGCGGAGGCAAAGCTAGGACCTTCCGAAAGGTCTCACTTCAGAGGAGGAGAGACTGGCTCAGAGCGGGAAGGGCCTCGGAGCGGGCTGGCGTTTACACGGTCCGATTTTGAAATGTCGCTCTTTTGGATCAAGATAGACTTGCAAAAGGTAACAATTTTAATTACCTTTTTGGAACAAAAATTATTAACATTCAAGACTAGTATTTAATAAATCTCCATGAAGAATATAATGGTAAAAAAATGCAAATATTTTGCTGCATGTAGCTGGGATCCATCTTTCCTTGGGTTTTTCTTCTTTTCCTTCCGTATCAAAATCAAAATAAATTCTGACTTTGATGGGAAAGCCACACAAACTTGGAAGTGCACAAGTGGCTCTGTGCCTTCTCCCTCCTCTGGGGAGAACACAGGTTCCCGTTCGCTGGGGACGTCCCCGATCTGTGCCCGCCGCTGCGTGGTCAGTCAGCACTCTCCGTTTCACTGTCTCCTGGAGTGGCCTAGACCCGAGGCCCATCCCTCCTCACAGCACACACTGCAAACCAACCTCGGTCACAGCACAATATTAACTGGAAGCTAAATTAGGTGAATGGATAGTCGAACACTAAAAGTGGAATGAAAAAAATGCAAATATTTGTCACATTAAAATTTTCTCTCTCCCATCCTCCCTCCCTCCTTTTCCACAAAACTGTGGTAGAAAGAGCCAAGTGCTAGACCCCAGGCGGTTTGGGATTCGGTCCTCCTGACACTCGTGGCTTCAGTTACTTCACTGTTGAAATGGAGGTGCTGAATTAGACAAGCCGTGGGGTTCCCTCCAGCTCCCACTCTGTGACTGTGCACATGCCGTCAGTCTGGTCAGCAGACTGAGAGTGTTGTCTCCCTTTTATAATTGGTAAACTTATTAACTAATTTTAGTAGCAACAACCAAAGTACTATCTCATTATCATCGTCATCATCATCATCGTCTTCAGAAAGAATCCTTTCCATCTTTGGTCCCTCCCACCCCGTTCACAGAGAAGACAGGAGACAATACAGCTACATCTCTGGGGCTCAAAACGTTTAATGTGGCTTATTAGACTTCTCTTCCCAGACTTAGCGTATCCCCGGCTGAAGGATTATCTTGCTCCTGCAAACGTTTCATCCCAGTACTCCGGGCACAGCTAATGGCGCTGCCATCTGCCTTGTTGCTGGAACGTGGCCACAGCGTACAAGGAGCCAAGAGGCCTTGGCTGGTGCTGGATTCTAGAAGCTCCAGTCTCTGGACTCTGTCTCTGTCACAGTCATTCTAGTTCTTCAGTTCCCTGTGGGACCCTCCCTCTTTCTTTCTGGTACTTTCACTCATGTTCTTCCCCCTCCGTTAATTCATTCTCCTTCCCAGCCTCACCACCTTAGCATTTCTAGAAGGGCAAAGCACAGGCACTAAAACACTTGTGGAAACATCACTTAACACTTAAACTACACCATAACCTGAAATATTAATAGTTGGTTTTTTTGTTTTTGGGGTTTTTTTTTTTTTTGCAGTTTTTGGCTGGGGCTGGGTTTGAACCCCCAGCATATGGGGCCAGTGCCCTACTCCTTTGAGCCACAGGCACCACCCCTATTAATAGGTTTTTAACAAGTTCTCTCCATTCATCAAGAGTCGTAGTTGCTGCAGCAAGAGAGGAGCCACAGGCTGAGTCTCCATCCCCAAGACGGCCTCACTTGCTCCCTCCCTCGACTTTCTCCCCGGGGCTGCTGCATTCTCTAGCAGGTCTTTCCAACCATCTGGGGCTATTCTGCCCGTGTCCCACACCACTCAAATTGGGGCCAGAATAGTATTCACAGCTATGATTTAAGACAGGCAACATGGCTCTGGTTTTCTGAGAATGTCAGAGCCCATTTAGGGCTCACTGGCTGAGATAGTTAATTATATTTGTCAACATCACTGGGTCATGGTGCACAGCTATTTCATCCAACACTGGTCTAGAGGTTTCTGTAAAGGTATTTTGTAGATGTGATTAACATTTACTGTCTGTTGACTTCAAGGAAAGGAAATTTCCTTCCGTATGTGTTCTCCTCTGACCAGCTAAAGGCTTTTAGAGGGAAAACTGAGGTTTGCGCCGTGGGGAGGCAGGAGAGGGAGTCCCACTACACAGCAGTAACACGGAAACCTCTCCTGAGTCTCCAGACCGCCAGTCTGCCCTCTGGATTCCTGACTCAAACTGCAGCCACTCTGATAAGAATCTCTAGCCTGTTGGCCTGCCTGTGGATTGCCCACTTCTCAGGCTCCCAAATCACGTGAGCCAATTCCTTAAAATAAACCTATTTATATGTATCCTATTGGCTCATGTTTCTCTGGAGAGTCCTAACTGAGACAGTGGCCCACCCCGAGACAGGCTGAATGTAGGCTTTGGTCGACAAACACACCAGTCACATGAAGAGGGGCTTGGGAGCAGTTTTCCAAATGATAAATTGTGGGCAGACAAAAAAGTAAGAGACGTTCTTATATAGCCCCAGTATTCAAAATCTTGGTGTTTAAATTAGGTTATTAATCTGTTCATTTTTGCCCTAGAGAAGACTATATTCTCGAATATTCCCCATCCTTCTTTCTTAAAACTTCTTGAGGACAAAATTAGACTTCTCACTTTTACATAGTCAGGTGGGTTGGGGGGGTTGGTTCTGTTATAACTACCTAGTGTAGGACGACAAACCCGAGTACGGGGGAAATTCACAGTAACCTGGGACCAATTCATTAAGATCTATCTTTCAGGCTTCCTTTAATGAAAAGGTAGAAATAATGAAAGATTTCAGCTACAGTTACATCAAAGGCTTTATTCTGATAGCTGGGAAGGATTAGCGCTAAGGTATATTACTAGAACAGAAATATAGGAGCTATGAAAATGATCAAATGACCAACAAATTACCTTCTTGTCTTGGATTACTGCTGTTAAAATGCCTTTAGAATTGAGGAACAAAGCCTAAAGGGCTTCTTCTGTGACAAGGTTGAACTGATAAAAGGAATACTTTACTTCCCTTTTGGGAAATTCAGAAGAAAATAATTTGGCCAAATATAAAACTATAGGATTATTCTTGTCTAAAATATTGATCTGAAATCTCAAGCAAAAGCAAACTGTGCTTTACCTTCATTATTAAGAATTATACCATCTCCACCTAAAAATCTTATATTGAAGATAAAATTGACTTATATATCACCTTGCTTTGTTTCTCTTTTGATGTATTGTCAGAATAGCAAGCCATGAGTGTTTTAATAAGATAGGATAATGGTCTATCAGTTCAGTGAGCACAACTACGAAATGATAAATTAGAACTAAGCATGGAAAGCATTTTACTTCTTAAAAATAAAAGTATATAATGTGGAATCTTCTATACTGTGTGTATCCTTAGACTGCCTGTAATCATTCATAGAAAATGAAGTACATTATCTTAAGGCAATTTAAAGGTCACCATCAGCCATATTTTTACACAAAACATGAGAAGGTTTACAAATCACCCAAATTGCTCCTTGGTACATCTGAAGTGACCGTTTCACACATGCAGGTGTTTCCTCCTCTGTGGGTGGACATGCAGGGTGTTACAATACACTGATTGTGCGTATAGAGAGGAAACATGGATACCTTTCTAAAGTGCTACCAAAATAGATCTTCAAATGTCAGAATGAATGTTCATTAGATCTGTAAAGGCTAACTATTCAGGTGCGCAATGTGTAAAACTATACAGTAAGAATCTTCTTGCCAAACAAAAAAGACTGTTGAGAAGAGTCTTGGTATTTGGATCCGTCTGTGCACGTGGAGAGATAAGACAGGACACCTGTGTATTCTCCTTAACACACCCAACACAACGCATGCACCAGGAGTGTCAGTAACCAGGCAATCATGGTAGAAGAAATTCTAAGTGTTTTCATGATCCTGCCAACCTCTGTCAAGTATTCTGGCGTGCTCTTTTAGAATCATTTTCAGAACCACAACATGTTCCTTCCAATATCTCCGATGAAGGCACCTCGTTATTCCTCAGTAATGGATTTGAGGCAAAAGTTGTTCAAATTCACATCTAATGAACAAAGTGTGTGACAAATTTGAGTAAACCAATTTGTTGTAAAAATTATAGTGAAATTACAAAGAAATGAACTTTCTTTTACACGACTCTACTCAAAATTCCAAAACAGGCACTTTAAAGACTTACTGAGCAAAGGCAGCTTCACAGGACATGAATTTGCTGTTAATGATGTTATTTGATTTATGTTCATCTTATTTTAAAATATGAAAAAGTGTTAGGAATCCTCCTATTCTTTGATAGAGAGTATTAGGATGCAACTTAAAAATCGACTTTCCTAAGAACCTGACCTTTATGTCACCTTAGAAGAGTAGACTCTTTAGAGAAAACCACTGCACTAAACTTTGTAAAGACAATTAGGATTGAGAGAAATGTTAAAAGCCGTTTCTTGCAGGAAGCTATAAATCTCCTTTACAATATTGCTGCCTCAAAGATCCTGGTCCTTTTGTGTACAGCAACAGCAACCAGGAACTCATCACCTGTCAAAGCAGGACAGTACAACTTTGGACAAATCTTACTGGTAAAAGTTTCTCCTTAAATTGCACCAACATATATCCCCTTCAGCTTCTGGCTTTCATTCCTCCCATCTCCTGGAGGTGATGCAGTGTGTTGTAAATCCCTCTTCTTCACTGATGGTCTTTTAAATATTAGAAAACAGATGTCCTATCTGCCCTGGCCTTTCCTATGCCAGGTTAAATTGTTTGTGTTACATATCCATGTATTATATATCCATTCATATATTCATTCATTTTATTAAAAATGAATGAGTCTATAATATACACCAAGGCCAAGTTCTAATTGTGAGTGATGCTAAAGCAAGTAAGACGGGTGGAGTAGCCACTCCTCGGGAATGCTAGTGAGTCTGAATAAAGTGACAAGGAGCTGGAGAGTAACCGAAGGGAATGAGGAGGTAGAGCAGCTCCCAGGAGAAGGAACACGTGAGCCAAACCCTCCGGTGGAGGGGGAGCCAACCATGCAAAGGCACTGCAGGTGGGAAGGAAGCAGATGGGAAGTCCCCGCGGCTGCAGAGAGCTCGGCCTGCTGAGGGGGCAACGAGCTGGCCAGAGCACCTGCAGCCCAGAGAACAAGAAAGATGGCAAGGGCAGGTGACTGCAGGGTGGCAGCCACACCACATAGGGTAAGGCGGGAGGAAAGGTAGGACAGAGGGATGTCCAGGAAGGTAAGAGACTCAAGAAAGGGAGACTGGCCGGTGGTTTTAAATGGAATGAGTATGATAAGATTAAACACACATATCCAGCCTCCTTTTGAATTTAGGTTCATCAAAGACAGGAGTTGAGTCCTCCATGTTATCCTTTCTCCAGCACAGGTGACTACCCAGGAGTCACAGATGAGGCAAGTGAGGGAGAGATGGGAAGGACACAGGAAGTACCAGGCAAGAAGGGAGGGCATAGAACAGACACACGGGTGGGAATGGGGAAGGGCTGTGAGTGTGTACCTGGGATTCCTTTCCTCAGCCTTCTTGGGCAACAGAATGTCAATTCTCAGGGGCATGCTCACACATTCTGGTCTGACTGTACTGATTCTCTGTCCCTGCCCCCTCCCCCCAAACTGTCCTTTCTCTCCCCCCAGCTGCCTGATTCCCTGGCTCTCGTCTTTCACATCCACCGCAGTTAAGGGTAGAGGCTGCAACGGCAAAAATCCCAGCTTTACCTCTTCCTGTCTCACAGACCTTGAACAGGCTATTCAACTTAGAGCCTCAGTATCCTTACCCATAAAATGGGGATAACGAAAGTAAACACTTCGATAAATGCAAGCTGCTGTTTTTTATCATCCTCCTCCTCTACCTTCTAGGGAACAAGGTTTCACAATTCTAATATCGTAATATTTCTCATATCCAGTGATTTCTTTCCACAGCCAGTGTGACTGATGCAGCCCAGGCCATCATTACGTTCCACCTGCACTTGACCTTTTCAGTTCTGGGCCTCTGAAGCTCTTAGCCTGCGCTGGCTGGCAGGAAGGCCTTGCTTACAGAGAGGACGGCGTGAGCCCAGGCCCAGGCCCAGGGGGGATGGAAGGGCTGCTTCCTGCCCAGTGCATCCCAAATGCCCAGGTGCACATAGATCTCCTGTGGAGGTGAGGAGCACACCATCTCCACAGCTCAGAGGTCAGGGGTGGGAGCTGAGAGTTTTGCATTCTTACCCAGACACTCAGGGAGGCCAGTGCTGGGGCAGGCACAGACCTGGGAGGCTATTCATGAGCTGCTTCTCCCTGTGGGTTTCTGGTTGTCACCAGAGGCTCGTTTGTGCCTGTTCCCCTTGTGTCACCCAGTGACAGATCAATTCATCTTCTGATAACCCCCTCTTTCTGGCCTGGCACGACCTCCTGGCCATTAGTAGCAAATTGCCACTAATTTTCAACAACCCTGGGCTATGGAAACTGCACATTTTTGAAATTATCAACACACAAACAGAAGTATCCTCAGGGATTCACTCAGGTCCCTAGTTCCAGGCTTGGTGCGCTACGCACAGAACCCTAGTCCTTGTTCTATAACCGCCTTTGGAATTAACCATTATTTACATTTGACTCTTGGTGAAATTGAAACCAACTTCCTTTGGCTTCGGAATTATAAGTGTACATTTTAGACATCAGTTAAATAAAGTATTTAGGTATTAAAATAGCGAAACAGGAATATTATTTTAATATTTTATCAAGATTTGGCAGATTTTGGCAACACATAATTCCAAATCTCTGAAAGAAACCAAGATTTTATATCTTGCCTTTTAGTTCAAAATTACTTCAGGCACCAACAATAACAATGATAATAACAATAATAGCTAATATTTATCGTGTGCTGCCTGAATGCCAGGCCTTCTTTGAGGTCTGTATCTGTCTGAACTCATGTACACAAGCTCCCTGTGAGGTGCATTTTATGAAGATTTATTTGCAGAGGAGGAACCAGAGGCAGAGATTTACCAACTTGCCAGTGTCCCACAGCGGACCAGAGACCCAGCGGGGGCTGGACTCAGCCCTGGGCTCATAGCCACCAGAGCACTTCCATTTTGCTGGCGTTTCTGAAAAGTTACGGCATTTAGGCATAATCTTCCCTCTACCGAAACACTCCACCATAACAGGTGGGCGC